>MU167386.1:49167-61075 GCA_015951145.1 Cronartium quercuum f. sp. fusiforme G11
ATCAGCTTGATCAGTGTTGTGTTTGTGTTTGTTGTTTATAAAGCCTCTTAGAGTTAAGAGCACCATACCCCCCCTCAAAGTCTTTAGAACTTGATTCAAAGCACCTTTTTTTCCTTTTATCATTACTCTTGCTTTAAACCACTTTTGATTTTATTTTTTTCTTTGAAGCCCAGCAATTTATATTTTTTAGAGTAGGCTAGTTAACTCTATATTGGTTTATTTGGGCTTTTGTCTAGTATTCCTTTTACCTGCTCAGTTTCTGCTAGCCCTATTGGCTAGAGATCCCACACTGTTTGTTGGAGGCAGCTGTGCCAGCTGATGGCCCCTCCACAGAACGTAAATATATATCCAGTTGTGGACCTACGAGAACTTTGGCTGCCTGCCCAGTCTGCATCTACAAAACAGTTGGGTAGGGTCCAGCTATGTTCAGCCCTGAGACCATCTGTGTTGTGGTAGTTAATGATGGCAGATGTTGTCCCTTTTATATATTGGATGACGTGATGTAATGCATTCCAGTGAGTTTTGTTGGGGTGTTCGAGATGTTGAGACAGGACACCAACAGCGTATGAGATATCCGGTCGGGTGCATTGGGATAGGTACATGAGACTGCCAACTCCGCTGTGATACGGTAGGTTGAGGGTCGCAAAATCTGCAGCCTCCTCATCTGAAGATTTCTTCAGTTTCAGCACTCCAGGGAAGGGGGTTGATGCTGCTTTGCCATCTGATAGGCCGAAACAGGTTACCAGTGCTGTTGCCATGGCTTCCTGTCTGATCACATAGTGGTGTTTACTTACTTGAGCTAGCTGGATGCCCACCATGCATGTTGATATGCCCATGTCCTCCATGGGCCAGAAAGTGGATATTTCTTTTTTGAATGCATTGATGTTGTTTCCGGTGATTGCAAGATTGTCGACATGAAGGTAGAATATACAGATGTCTTCCTTCCCTCGGTCTCATATGTATACACATTCATCCGCTAGTGACTGTATGAAACCTGCACTCTTACACTTATTTTTGAATTCGTCATTCCACTCATGAGCCGACTGTTTCAGGCCATAGATGGTTTGATTCAGTAATGCTACAAGGTCTTCACCCTCTCCACCTTCCATGAAACCCTCCGGTTGTTCCATGTAGAGAGTTTCCTTGAGTTGTGTGTTGAGAAAGGCAGCTACAGCATCCATTGAGTGGATGTTGAAGCCCTTCAGAGCAGCGTACACCACTAGGGATCTGAAGGAAACAGGTTTGCCAGTGGGTGCGTATGTGTTGTTGTAGTCAATGCCTTTTGTCTGTGTGTACCCCTTTGCCACAAAACAGGCCTTGAATTTGTTGATGGATCCATCAGGGTTAGTTTTGATTCGGAAATGCCAGTGTCCACCCACTATCGGATGATTTTTCGGAAGTGGGACAAGAGTCCAGACCCTTTTTTCTTTCATATTCATCATCTCTTTCTGACATGCTTGGATCCATTTGTCTTTCTTGGGAGAGGCCATTGCTGCTTTGTAATTCGTAGGCTCATTGAGGAGGCATGCTGTGGTTTCAGTGGCAAAGGCATATGTGGGTTCAATGTCACTGTTGATGAATGCATCCAGGTCTTTCCAGAAAGTTTGGTTAGCTGAGGGACAGAAACGGTCCACAGGTTGGTGATCCCTATCGGATCGTTGGGGTTCTGGTATGACTGGCCTAACTTTGTCATCTAGCAATGCATGGGATGCTGGGTCATCAGGGGAAGGGTCTCCATTGATGTTCTGGAGGAGATTCAGATCTGGCCCTGTTTGGTGATCTGATAATGCCTTGAGGTTCCGCAGTTCATCATCATCTGGTGGGTGTGAGTGAGGGGCTTGAATGGTGGATGGATTTGGAAGGGGTTCAGGATCATCACCATTGTACGAGAGGTGAGAGATATCAAAACTTTTCAGCTTCTTGAAAGGAAAAATAGTTTCCTGGAAGGTGACGTCATGTGATGTAACTATAGTATTGGATTCCACTACAAATACTTTGTAATTGATATTGTGTTCAGTGTGGCCAATGAGGATGGCTGAGTGGGCAACTTCTGAAAATTTTCCATGGTGGATGGTTTTCCAGATGAGTACTGTACAGTGGCAGCTGAATGGACATACGTGACTGATGTCTGGTATTTTATTGTAAGCTGCTTCATATGGTGTCTTATCTCCTGGAAGAGATGAAGTGATAGTACGATTGCTTAGGAAAACTGCCTCCTTGACTGCATATGACCAGAAACCAATAGGCATATTAGCCTCAATCATCATGGCCCTGGCTTTCTCAACTATGATGCGGTTTGAATGTTCTGCCACACTGTTCTCCTCTGGGGTGTATGCTGCAGTGGTTCTGAGGTATATCCCTTTTTCATTGCAATAAGGGATAAGGGTATCATTTATGAACTTGGTGCCGTTGTCTAATGTTAGTTGCTTGACTGTGGTCTCATGTTGGCATTCCATCAGGGCAATGTATTGGGAGATTTTCTCAAAAACTATATCTGCTTCCTTGGAGTGCATTGTAGCAATATGACGAAAATGGGTGTTGTCATCTGTGAAGAGGATAAAGTATGTTGCTCCACATATTGCTGTGGTTCGAATGATGCCGCTTAGGTCAATGTGAATATTGTCCAGTATTTTAGGCACTCTCTCTCTTTTATGGTTGTGAGGGATACAATGACTCTTGGCCAAAGCACATGCATTGCAAAATATATCACTTGGTATATCTACTGGTGTGCCCTCTAGTCCTCCTACTGAGCTGTTCCTTGCCATGGTTTTAAGGTATCTGAAGTTAACATGACCTAAACTTTGATGAAGTCGCATAGCATGATCAGCTTCAATGGCTTGGGCGGAGGGAGAGGGGTGGACGTTTACCAATATGTGGAGAAATCAAGCGTCTGTTGGCAAGTTTCCTTTAAACAGGATATTGGACCCTTTTTGAATTTCAAATTGATTTCCAATTGTTGGGTATGTTATATATCCTAGTTTTAAGATGATGGTGCCTCTGATTAAGTTTCGGCAGAGATTTGGGACATGGAGGACATCTTTGAGAGTGAGCATGTGGCTGTCTACCCCTTTTATTTCTATGGTGCCCTGCCCTCTGATGTTGAGGGTTGCTGATCCTCCTGCAAGGTCTAGCATTTGATTTAATTTACTGACATCGGTATATGTTTTGAAAACTTCACATTCTGCGAACATGTGGTTCGATGCCACAGTATTGATAATAGCTAAGACTGCTTGTATGAATGGTGTTGATATATGACTAGCACTGTTTGATATTGCTGTTTCTGTGAGTCCAATGGTGGAAGCAGATGGTCGGATAGTCATGCGATCGAAAGATGCTTGGAGCTTGTCAATCGAAGGTACTGGTTGCATTTCAATAGCTGAAGCCGCAGGATGTGTATCATCAGTAGCACTGGCTGACAGGTTCTCTTTCCATGTGCTGGCTCGTTTCTTGTTGTCTATCCAATTTTGGAACATCGTTTCGTTTCCAGGTCATCTAAAACATTCCTCAGGTGCATGTTGACGTTTGAGGGTGCTGCCAATACATCTTTCGGCTGAACAGGATGCCCTCTTTGGGTATTGTCTGCTGGATGTGGCGCTTGCTTTGGGGACGACAATAGGTGGATGTGGATGAGATGATGCCAGTTTGAGTAGGGTTTCCATGCTTAAATATGATCGTAGCTCTGCTGTGATGTTGTTGTATGAGGATATGCCAGACTTAAGGATATCCTTGGCATCTTTGAAGTGAGACAGTTGGAGGCTGGCTAATAATTTTTGACCTAGCTCTACTTCATTGATCGTGCCACCTGCATCCAAGAGATTGTTTAGGGCTACTTGGTAGGAGTCAAGATAAGTGAGAATATTTTCTTTTGACCCCTGCTTCATTTCGTCCAGAGCTCTTCTTTGGATCAGTTGGTTGAGGGTGGATCTATCAACATAGTGTTTCATTATGGCTTTGAATAATTGTGATGGCAAGCTTTTTATTTCTGGTCCAGATTCCGTATATTCGGTGATCTTGGTTTTGAAACAATCGTGATTGGCAGTATCCATATGATCAAGCATCCATGCTGTAAGTACTTTTCGTATTACATCATTTGAATCTGCTTCTGCTTCATCAATATCAGGTGCATCGCAATCCATTTTTAGAAATTCTTCTAGAAACATTGATGATGTTTTTTCCTTAACCCAGCTTATCCATTTAGCTGAGTTTTTGGCTGTGAGAGGATTTGTTGGAGTGATTCGGCTGAAGGTAAGATTCCATGATTTCGCTTGGTCCCTTTTTGATTTGGGTACTATTTGTGACATCATGACCTCTGATTTGGATTCTTTTGGGTTGGAAGATGGTGCAGTGGGGGCTGATAATGATGGGAAAGTGCTTTCAATCTTTCGTTTGCTCATACATTATTGAATCAAATGACTCTCGCTACCATGTAAGTGTCTGAGAACAGGGGACTGATATATGTATGGATGGGTAAGTTATTGAGGTTCTGTTCTCAACTCTTGCCCTGAATAGTGTGCTGACCTAAATATAGGTTGGGTATGTGAGAAAATGGACAATAGTGAGCAGGATACACTCTTGACCTGTGAGGTTGAGAGAAAAACTTCGCACACACAAATGCAATATCATATATAGAAAAATACATTTGGTCAGACTTCTAGGATTAAGATAGAGAGAAAGGTGAAATTAAGAAATGGGGTTTTACTCATGGTCTCTTTTCGCAGATGGGGAAAAGAGACCTTGAGTGAGGTTTGTCATGGAAGGGATATGGGCAGCCTTGTTTTGTTTACAAGGATATATATCTATATGCTTTTAATTATGTGTGTGTGTCAATGGGACTGGTACACCAACACCATTTATCTTTTAATTTAAATTGAGCCCATCTTTTTCTGATTATAACACCTATTCTGCAGGAGTTCAATTCATCTCCTACCCATCCTACTGCCACCTGATCTTCCCTTCTTACTAGTTTTAAATTTCTAAAATCTTCTCAAGTTAACTTCCACATCATGAGATCTTCTCTAACATCTAATGGCATTCTTTTCCTAGCATTTTTGTGTACCCAAATTTTCAACCAACAGTATAGACTATTCAGATAACATTTTGATTGCAGTAGAATCAAGCACATATGATTTAAGTGTCCTGTTAAAATTTCCACCTCATTCATAGTGAATCTTCCTGCTTCCAGTGCTTCTTGTATCTGAACTTGTCTCTACATTTCTTTGTCTGATGATGGCCTTACAGTTTTTTCTATACTGTTCCAAATGAAGCTGATAAATTCTTGTTCTTTACCAAAATGTGACAATTTTTCTACATGTCTTTACTCCCAATTCTTGTGATCTCTTCACTATATCTGACATATTGATGTCTCCATCTATTTCCTTGATGGATAATGAGTCATCTACCCACCTGAAAACCTTGATTAATTTGAACTTGTTTAACATTATCTTGTTCCAAGCATCTGCTGCCCTGCCAAAAGTACCACATCCTACCACCACTGCCAAGATATTTGTATTGGATGGGCCTATCCGATGTTCTATCACCCCGAGATATGCGATGCAGTGTCAGTAGGATTAGGTGCGATGGAATTACACTGCAATATGGTGTCAGAGCATTAGATACTGATAGTAATTCCATCGCACCTAATCCTACTGACACTGCATCACATATCTTGGGGTGATAGAACATCGGATAGGCCCATCCAATACAAATATCTTGGCAGTGCACTCCACCAAAAGCCACTTTGGTATCTAATAGGATTCTCCTGTCAAAGGTCAATATCATTAGAAATGGCCACTGCTCTTTCAGGGTCAAAATTTGTCAATACACTTTCTCCCAATCAAATACACCTAGTAAAATTGGTCTGTTGATTTCTATCATGAACCTACTAACTACTCTGAAGTTGTCCCATGTCAATTGATAATTGTCTGCATTTACAAAGGAATTTACTGAAGCACTTCCAACAAAGACATCTAGGACAAGCTTGTCCTATATTTCCTCAGACAATATTTGTCCTAGTTTCTCCTTTTCTGGACAATGAAAATCCAGGACAAATTTTGTTCTAGGATTTCTAGAACAACAATGTTCTAGTAATTTTTGTTGGCAGTGATGGTATTTCTGGGTCATTTCTTGGGTAGGATAGAACAAAAATTGGTTACAAGGAACCATCCCCATTGATAACAGCACCCATCAGACTTGTCCTGAAAAAAGGAAATACTTGTGAGACCTCTTCTGCTGTGAACAGCCCATAAATTCTACCAGCTGATAATTCTTTACCAAGAGTTTTCTCAATCTTTTCCTTTGCCAATTCTGTGGATTTGTGGTTTGGTGGTGTGTACCATTTTGCCTCTTTTAAAACATGTGGTTTGATCCTTTGGTTGAAACCTTCTCTAAAACCTTTGATCATATCTTCAAACTCAGTTAACTTACCTGCCCTATCTAGGGCTTCTACCCACAGATCTATCTTCATTTTGCATGATACTCCTGTTGGCCATCTAGGTATTAGATCTTTTTCATATGGCTCAAACACTTGCACCTCAATATCCATAGGTATATATGATGGTCTATTTATTCTGCATTGGCTTCACATAAAAATAAAAGTATTGAGGATTAGAAATGATAAAAACTTCTTTTTTTTTTTTTTGCTTTACATATCTTGATACCAATGAAAATAAAACTTGCAAAGGAATTCAGTATCAAACCATACAAAGTAGTTCTTCTTAGAGGGTATGAGTGGGTAAGATAGAGTAAATTGGATGAGGGTACTACCTACATTCCATCCTTGTATCTTTCCCTATCCTTCCCCTCATCCTTTCCTTTCCATCTTCCCTCTTGACCATTTCTGTTGTAATTCAGGTCAAAACATTTCCTTTGGTATCTCTGGATACCATTAAATGTCCTTGTGCATTCCATTTTTCCATTATAGTCTCTAACTCTCTGGTCTTGCAAATAGTCCATGGTATTCAGATTTGAATAACCTTGGGTGCTTTGAGGTTGTGTAGATGATGAAGCTACCACAGTTCCTAGACTTGTCTTTGACCCCATGCATGGCATGCCCATCATAGGGTCATAATTCTCTTGTGGTCCTCCTGTTGCATACAGGTTGTCATCAAATTTCAGGTCTCCTGATACTCTACATTGGGTGAAGATTTCCTCTAAGATCCTTGGTTGCCTTATGCCCAGATCTGGTACCGGTGCTCCTGGCAGTATTTGTGCAAAGACTTCCCTTCTTGTATGTAAATTGTACCTGAAGGCCACAATCCAACTTTTATAGGTCTGCAAGATCCATTCTACTTGCTGGCAGTGGACTTCTAGTCATTCTGAAAACCACATGTACCCAAAAACTTCTCTTATCATTGCAACCAATCTACCAAAATTTCTGTTGTAGATGATGCTTGATTGAGACCATTTGCTTGGGTATGGGTAGACCTGGTATGTCAATGTTATCTCCTTTATAATAGATGTTTGAGATGTTTTACCTGCCTGCTGGTCTGCTGCCAATTCTTTCCACCTTGGGTCCATCATGGTCAAGGGAATCATCCCCTGTAATTCCTGGAAACATTTATGAGTAAAGGCTGGTAAACCTACTGATGCTTGTACATTCAGACCACCTGGCTGAAAAACTAAGCCACCTTGTGTAATTGACACCGGATTTTCTGTATCAGAACCATTCAGAGCCATTTCAAAAGGCATGGACAAGCTCAATAGTGCTGCTGGCTGTGAAGATGTCATTCTCATTGGGTGGGACAATCCAGGATAAATCCTGTTCTCTGCTAGTCTAGGGTTATCAGCATCTATCACATAACTTGGTGCTAAAGCTCTATTCACCCTCTGTAGCAATCTATGTTCCCTGCATAAATTGCTCTTATTGCTTCATCTAGAATTGGATCTTCTAATTCTGGGCTGTAGCCACCTCCCCCCTGATACTTGGTCAGGTTGTTGTATCAGAGAACCTATCTGGGCAAGATGAGATGTTGACCTAGCTGTTTTGGCCCCTAGCAAGTCTATGTATGCACTTGTTGGACTGAAAGTGTCTTATCTTGGAATAACTGGTCTATTGTTTTGATCTTCCTCAATTTCCAATACATTCCCTAAACTACCACTTGGTTGTCAGGGTTGTGTGTTCAAAGGGTTGACATGACTCTGTGCCCTTGCTGTTTTGAGGGATTCACTTGCTGCTTGTACATCACTGGAAATGCCATCATTGGATATGATGGTTGAGCATATAGCTCTTGGCAAGGATCTCTCACCTACAGGTAAATTTGGCATGGTCTCAGCTTCCCTCTTTTTTTTTCAAATAACTTATGAAATCATTGGCTTGACATACATGTTGTATCTGCCATCATCTCCTCATCTTGTTGATCAACCAATTTGTTTATTGGGACATGAGACATTTTGGCCCTTGATATCAGGTTTACTCTCTTTGCCCAATAGCTCCTAAGTAGGGCCCTGGCTACTTCTGAATCTCCTCCTGTCTCCTGAGATTGAGCTGTCCAGTTGACATGGTTTGGTGGTGTACCTGTTTCTACTATCATTTCTATTTCTGTCATAATCAAAGGTCCATTTTTCTTTTTTTTTGCTGCATTTTTCATTTGTGTGCTGACTTTTGCTATTCCATCTTCAGCTGCCTTGATTTGATTGGTTTGTATATTGAGAACCAAAAATGAAATACATATGTTCTTCAACATTACCATTGTAACTTTCAGGTTTGGTCAAACACATGACATCAGACTGATAAACTGAGAGTAGAAAAGAAAAATGTAAGATATTGCAATGATGAAAATTACAGTAGAGGTTTTAAATGCACTAAGCCCTAAGTTGGGCTTTGCATTTGTCACTTTGGGACATTTCATTTTCCTATTACTACACTCAGTGAGTCTCAGGAGACAGAAGGAGGATCAGGATGGATGTGGTGAGTGGGATACAAGGAATGGGGCAGGTTTAGGAAGAGATGGGGAGACCCTTCATCTCTTTCATATCCTGGTAAATGAGTCTGGAGCTCTTTACCTTGGTTTTTATTCTAAACCTGTCTGAGCAATTAGGTCCAGGACTTTTGGTCCTGTTCTTAGCTTGTTCTTTGTCACTCTGATCAGCTTACTTCAGTTTTGTGGACTTTTACCACATCTGTTGTGCCTCCTTCTGAAATTTCCAATTGTTGATTTAGTTGACCTTGAATTAATTAAATTATTAGATTGATTTGCTTTAGGCTGGAGTTTTATGGGATGTGGTCCTAATGCATTTAAGTTAGGATCAGACTGATGGAAAGAACTCTAAATCAAAATTGAAGGGGATGATGGACAAGGAGATGAGGAAGCCTGGTACCTAAGAAGGCAAGAATAGCATACAGCTATATTTGTTTTTGTGCACCAGTTTTGTATCAATGTATGACAGCTTTTCATTGAACTTTGGCACATAATTGTTGTTTTCAATTGTCCACCTAATGATCACCTATTTGTCCCAATGGATCATGTTTTCTTCTTTCTGTCTGGATTATATTTGACTGAGTGTTAACACATTGTTTGTAGAAAAAAAAGCAAAATTGATATAATTTATGCACATTCTACTAGCAATTCAAAAATGAATTGACCAACAAATCAAAACTCCTTCAAAGGGTAGTATAAAAAAAAAACAAAAGAATAAAGCAACTTTATCAACAAAACAAAAAAGGTCTTTTGACAAGATCTTTCCTCTCTCTGTCACTATCTCTCTCTCTCTCTCTCTCTCTCTCTCTCTCTCTCTCTCTCTCTCTCTCTCTCTCTCTATTGCTCTAACCATGGTAAGAGTAACTACATCATCAATGATGACCAGGTGAATTTGAGAAAGCATTATCTAAATCATTAACTTCATTCATAACTTGCAATTCAGTTAAATGTACAGGATATGAATTTGTGGATATAGCACCTTTAAATCAAGGTGATCTAGATCCTATACCATTGTTTAATTCACCACAATTATTTCTAGAAATTAATAAATCATTATTGTTATTAGCATCATGTGTCAAATTTTCTATAGGATAAACATTTGGTGATTGATTTAAATGGTCTTCTGTAGGTGTTTGAAAGTTTGTTGAACAATTTGGTGATGAGGTTTTCAGATTTACATAGGAATCAAGGTGATTGATGATGATCTACTAGATCAAGCATCATTCCATACCCTTGAACCATGTGAATCACTTAGACTCACTTTACAAAGGCTGTATTCTGGACCAGATGAGGAGCGAGAAGCTCAAGGGGAATCGAGGGGTCGAAGGGATTGAACAAAATGGATGGGATGAGAGATGAGCCACAATGAGATGGGTCTGTTCCAAATGGACCAGACAAGGAGGACTGGTGGGGTGAAAACTGAACTGATGGAAGGAGAGCTTTGGGTGCAACTGGTCAAGGTGCCTTTCAATGGACTTTGAAGGTGAGTGGAGGGGGGATTTCTGACTTTCTACCACTACCATCACCCTTTGCACAGTCACTGTGCAGATGCGACCCCCTCCCCTTCTCTCCCCTTTCCTTTTTCAATCTCATCATATTCATTCCTCTCTGATCTCCCTCTCTATGCCTCCCCCTGCCCCCCTTGACCCACGACAGACCCGGACCCCTTCCGCGGACAATCTGATGGACATGATGGACTCGATAGATGCATCAGATGCATCGAATACACATACCAAACGCCAGAATTGGGCTGATGAGGTAGTGGAGGCTGAAGCTACCCGCTCCCATCCAGTGGAGGATGACCTTATGGAGGCGTGGCTGGAGGCCACAAAACACACAAACTCAGACAGGAATGTAGTCCTTGTGCCAACAGTCATAAAACTGGTAACCGCACTCCTCCGGAAAGTGACTATAGCCCTGAAGGATGCGCATCAGGCGCACCAACGAGTTGATCACCTGGAGGTCAAGCTGGCAGAGCTGGCCAACAAACCTCATCCGCTACCACCACGTCCGACAACCTGGGCCACAGTCACCAGACAGACGAGACCCAACCTACCACTTGGAATGAGGACTGACGCGAATCCCGCACCACTGATCCCCCCTCCACCAAAAACCATCAACGAGTTCAAGGCCAGTGCCTTGGTCATATGACGGGTGCCAGACCAAACCCCTTTTGAGGGACAGACAGCCACCCAGATAGTCCAAAAAGTCAACACTGCACTGCGGGCCATCGATGCCAAAATAGGTGACCAAGACATGAAAGTCATCAGCATGGCAGTCCTCAAACCCTTGGGAGACATTAAGCTCTTCACATCGACACAAGCCATGGTGCAGTGGCTCATGGAGAATAAACATTGTTGGACCTCCATAGTGGACCCGAAGCTAGTTATGCAGGCGACCAGGTATTCAGTTGTACTCCACTCCATCCCAGCGGAATTTGACCCTAAGTCCCCTGAGTTCCTGGTGCGCCTATTGGCACAAAACCCGAGCATCACCCCTCACACACTTCATTCTGCCAGATGGCTCATGGACCCAGCCCTCACCAAATGGTCCCATGGCTTGGTGGTGGTTAACTTTCTGGATAAGGAACTACCACACAGGATGGAACAAGGTGGTCTCTGTCTAGACAGGATGTTCTTATGAGGGTCACATTACAACCAAACCCCAATGCAATGTTTCCAGTGCCATGAGTTAGGACACATTGCGGCGAGGTGCCGTAACAAACCGATGTGCACCATCTGTGGCATGAGCCATGACATGAAATCTTGCAACAATGGTGATGGAATGATGCACTGCGGATGCTGTGTGCAGAAGGATGTTACTGCAGGCATGACAGACATCAACCAAGCGAACCCCAAGTATGCTCACTCACTGCATAGTCAAGTCTGCCCACTACGACTCTTATATACTTGACACTGTTGTGTGCATAAATGGCAAAAGGATACATTTAGATGATTATTACATATAAATAAACAATAGTAAAGGGTATTGGT
>MU167386.1:90432-101689 GCA_015951145.1 Cronartium quercuum f. sp. fusiforme G11
TCATTCAAACTGAATTCCCAGATCCAATTAAACCTCATTCAATAGCTTCAATTCTAACTACCAATACTCATAAGTGTTTTCGTTTTTTTTTTTTTTTAAAAAATAAACATTTTATTTCACTCAACTGACTTGAATTTGTTTAAATCATTTAAAATCAGAGAGAATGATTGATTCTCTCACTTTATTCTTATAGCATTTACATCATGATCAAGCTCAGCCATACTAAATCATGTTGACCAAACCCACTACTGAAGATGTTACATTCTTCTATACACTCTCACTTGAGTCTGATGAACCTGATCAACTCATTCAATTATATACCTTTGTTTGTGTTGGTGAGATTCTTCTTCCTGATTCCCAAGCATTACATTCCACAGATGGTCCCACTCACCATCATCATCCTCAAAAAGATACCATGAGTGTCAAAGGTGTTGTTGAAGTGTTTTCAAGGCGGGCATCTGGTACAGATGCCCAAACTTGGTGTGGTGTAACTAGTGGTACTTTAGTGTGCCAAGAGTGTGGAAAATTTCACTAAAGTTACACTAGTGGAAGTTTAGTGATCATGAGTGTGGAAAACTTGGGTTCACCAGCTGGTGACTCCTTAGTGTAGCACCACATAGTGTAAATTTGGTGCAAAATTAGTGCAATGACTGCAGATGCCCTTACCTACTATCCTCACTATGCATTACACCATTGCCTTTGTCAATTATTTCAACTTCCTCATTGTTATTGTGGGACACATGTGAGTTTCTCTCTCTTCTCTCTCTCCACTCATCAGAGGTCAGTCAGGTCAGGAATGATGAGTTGACCAGACTGCCCTTCACTGAGCAAGCATGGTAGTCTAGTGGGTTTGGCTTAACCTAACCCTGGTTTGGGCTTTGGCAAAGCTGTGTACCCTACACATGCCATAACACTCATCAAACCCACACACCCAACTTTCTCCAGCATGCCATCACCACCCCTGGTTGTGTGCCTGTGTTCTTTGTGTTATGATCTGCAATTTATTGACTCAAATGGACATTCTCAAAGAGGAAAACTCATGACCAATCGGATGTACATTGTGGGCCTGGATTGACAGTCCTGAGGTGGGTTGAGGAGTCATGCATGATGAACAAGAGTGGGGTGTGGTGAACAAGAGGTGGATAACACTGGTATAGGATGAGGGCTACTGTAGCTACAGTGACCAACATTGCCCCTGATGTTACCCCAGATGTACACATGTACATGTAAACATCACATTGACATTGACCGGGTATACATCAGCATTTTGCACTAGCATAGGCTACCTGACTGGTACTCTCAGGTGTTCCCTTATGTGCTTATAAGGTATGGTTTACACCATGTGACCCTCAGGTCACAACAAATTAACTGTGGAGTTGGTTGACCAAACAAGCCAACCAAATCTGAAGTTGATTCACTGGATTTTACCCAAATCAGCCCCAAATTTGGGCAGAATGACTTCTCACACATGAGAAGTCATTCATGTTTAGAGTTGGTTGCCAAACGGACCCTAAATCACCAATCCAGAGCTCTTCTAAGTTGTCATTTCCAAGTGTGCTCACTCCTTGCCCGCTTTTGATATCCAAGGCTCAGCACCCTGGCTGATACCAGTAATGTGAAAGGCTTCATCTGTATCAAAAGGACAGTGTGAGCTTGTCAAACAGGATCCTTCATAATGGCTCCCAAGATCCTGGTGCTACAGCCTGCAGGAGCAACATTCAAAGAAATTGTATAAGGGTCTGTTTGGCAACCAACTCCAAATGTGAATGACTTCTCACACATGAGAAGTCATTCTGCCCAGATTCAGGGTTGATTTGGGTAAAATCCAGAGAATCAACCTGAATTAACTCTGAATCCAGTTGGGTCATTTGGAGAACCAACTCTGAAGTTGGTTTTCAAAAATATCCCAAAAATATCACAAGTCCCCAGTTACCTTACAGACACACCTCAGCCAGCTCCAAGCCTTCTCTCTTCCTACCATCAAACCAACTATTGTCAACATGTCCAATTCCAGCACTTCAAATTCATCATCTGACTCTGGCAAAGACCAATTCATTGGTTAATTCAGTCCATCCCAATGCCAAAAGCCTGCCATCTGATGTATGACCAAGCATTGTCTGCTCCTTGAACTCTGTAAGGAGGAATCAATCCTTTTCAGGAGTCCAGGTCAAAGAATCCTTTCCTGTCTCCTTCTCATCATTGGTCTGAAGCTTTTTTGGAGGCATAGTAGGCTGGATCATAGTCATCACCCAAATGAGTGGAGTGGAGGAAGGGTGTTGTTGGTGAGTGAAGTGATGGAAAGGAAGGGTGTCATCAGTGAATGGTTGAGCAGGGGTTGTGGGGACCAAGTGAGGCTGGAAGGGGTCAAATCCAGTTGAGAGAATCCAGAAAATCAATTCTGGGAGTCAGTCAAAACTGGTAAAACCAGATTTGTCAAAGTTGTATAAAATCAGATTTAAATTGGATTCTGAAGTTGGTTTTTTGACTTCAGAATCCAGTTTCTTATGGTACCAAATGAGGTCATGGTTTCAAGTATTTACCCAACTTCAAACACAAATCCAAAGTTGGAAAACCAACTTTGAAGTCAGTTGCCAAACAGACCCTTAATGAATGGTGGATGACATTCTTCAATATTTAATCCACCTTCTGTATTCTTTAGAGTGACATGTACCCTATCCATATCCCTATGTCATTCAAATCATGCAATACTTTCAAGCAATTAAATAAAAAACTCAGTCTAGTAAATCAGTTTTAATGTTGATGCAGGACAGATGGAATGTCAGCCCTGAGCATCAAAGTGCCATGTGCTAACAAGGACAAATTACAACTCATACTCAGTCTCAAGAATATAAACACAATACTGTACTTAACAACTGAGGATTATTATTACAGAAATGGAATCTACATGCAATATTACATATAGTTACATATTACAACTTAGACAGAAGAGCTGTAATTCATACTGTAACACATGTGTAAATATGTTACATTGACTATTACATATGTTACCCATATGTAAACTATATATTATTATTTCAGTAATGAATTCTACACATAAAATAAAATATAGTTACATATTACAGAAAATACTAACAAGACATAAGTGACACAGTAAATCATGTGTAAATATGTTACAAAGCACATACACTTATAATGAGTAAGTAATAAGTGTAACATTATTTTAGATTTGGATTCTACGGACCAAAAAACCTATAGTCTCATTTTATAGTTAAGTGATAACTCTATTAATTATTCAAGTTCATATATAATCAATATATTTTGAAGAATTGTACTGTAGAACTTCAATACAGCGTAGCTAGTGTAGTTTTAAAGTTACAGTTTAAATAATGACAGTTTCATTAATTAAACATGTGATTCTCATGGAGGAACTGTCACCAAATATACTGTAGCTGTAATATTGACATGTGTACTACAGTACAGTAGATCTTAGACAGATCCGCAGGTAATACAAATGATACACACACCATTGAATCAGTGACAGATCATAGATCTAATATGTAATTAAACCTTGAGGGTGAAAAACACACGCATGTGAACCTGTCACACACTGTACAGCTGTTTAATCAAGTGTTCACACACGGTACATACAAATTTGACATGAGAAATAACTTAAATACAAATAATCACGAGGAAGCAAATCTAGCTTGTCAACAACTGTACTACAGATGTGTATTAGGTCCATGGCCTCAAGTAGGAAAAGTTTTATTAATTAACCAAACAAGATAAATTAATATTTCCCACTCAATAACTAATGTAATCACAAAATAATGGAATCAAAAGTACTCTACAATGAGAAAGTTATTAGATATAATCGAAAACTCGGAATTGTGAGTACCTTCCAGGCCTCAGAACATCTATAAAAGATCATCCCTCTGCTCATGGAAATAACCTATCATCATTATAATACTTCATAACAGAAATACCTATATACACCAGTATATTTTATTACATATCCCTCTTATATTCTAAGGAATCATTAGTAGAGTTGTATGTTTCATTTCTAGGAGTCAAATTTCATCATCAACCTTCTTTCTATGAGTTATTTGATTGATTTCTTGCTTTATTACATATACTAGATCTCTACCTCATCAAATTCCTCCAAATTTTTGACAAATATTCACTCCAGAAGTAAAATAAGAGTCAGTTTATTTGTCTCCTCTTTTCTATATCACTTTAGATGTGTTTCTGGATCAAGTACTAATTACTTGGACACTCTATAACTTTATACACTCCATTTTGGGTTAATCATTCCCTGTTACACAATTGTTGTATACTGAAATCTCACCATAGACACTGCCAAGATATTTGTATCGGATGGGCCTATCCGATGTTCTATCACCCCGAGATATGCGATGCAGTGTCAGTAGGATTAGGTGCGATGGAATTACACTGCAATATGGTGTCAGAGCATTAGATACCGATAGTAATTCCATCGCACCTAATCCTACTGACACTGCATCGCATATCTTGGGGTGATAGAACATCGGATAGGCCCATCCAATACAAATATCTTGGCAGTGAGAGTGATTGCCACAGCCAATAAGAGTCAGTGAAGAGGAGTACAATCATATTTTGACTTCTGTCAAAGCCTGATATATTCAGATAAGGCTTGGCAAATTTATTAGTGAACATATCCACAATAAAATAAAATCACTACCTTAGTAGCTAGCCAAATTTCGTGATTTTTTACTCACTTTTCTTAGAGCTAGGCTGACATGGAAAATGCAAGTCATTTTGGCAAAAAAAAAAAAAAAAAATGCAATATGTAAACTCACTGGGACAAATGAGCTCTTTCAACATCCTCAACTGACCTGATTTTGACCAATAGAAATGAAGTGGCGCAAGGGCAAAGTTAACGATAGCCAATGAGCAGTGGTTGGCATCCTGCTTTAGGAGTATGGTCAGTATTGTTGAGATATGGGTTTACAGTACAGAGACAACAGTACATAGCACATCACTAGCAGCATATGCTTGTACGTGTAGCTATTCCGTTTCTCTCCTCCGGCCCGGTCCATCCCGTCTTCATCCAACTTCGACGGGAACTTCCCAACGGACCGGGCGCGTGAGTGAGAGGAGAGAGACGCTCTTACAGGTGAGTCAGCTCCTATCTCTATGTATGCAATCCAACTTAGACGGGAACTTCCCAACGGACCGGGCGCGCGAGTGAGAGGAGTGAGACTTACCTGTCTGCTCTTACAAGTATCAACTCCATGAAAACCAATGCATGGATTAGATAGACTCACTTTGTTGATAGAAACCAATCGATCGAGTGTAGGACGTTCGGATGCAAAGTGAGGTGGACAAGGGTTTGTGGGTGATTTTTTTTTTTTTTTAAAAGGGTTTTTGCTATTGCACATCACACTATACAACTATTTTATGTACAAGACTACTACACCCACTACTCGGTCATGGTCTTAACCTTGGCTTCTATTTGACTACGTTCAAGATGCCAGTTGGCGTGGGTGAAGTTGTGAATGGAGATGTCGAGGTGAATGGAGTGGGAAGGAAGTGGTGAGGGAGAGTCGGGGCCGATGAGTTGAAAGGGTTGTGGAAGGAGGTCGAAGGAGAGGGGAGGGTGAAGGGATAGCCGGCGCCAGATCGCCTGCAGAAGGTCCGCGATGGCCGCGCGCACGGCCGACCAGTGACGAGCTGGTGACGATATTGGTCGAATTTACAGTAATTTGAATCAGATACTGTTCGGCTAATAAATCTCGGCTGTGGAGATGCTCTGAAACTTCCTCCATTGCTCAATCAGATGATGGGCTACGTTCACGAGGCGGTGCGTCAATCGATTCCGATGTGGATGGAGTCTGTCCGATGAACCAAAAGTTCAAATGTCGACTTTCAAGTTTGCCTCTCTCTCCCCCTCCCTGGCCTCACAACATCTCACGAGTCTGTTCAACCAGGTGAGGATTCATTTGTCAATATAAGACCACCAACCAGCCTACGACTTTGGTTAACTCCCATCCTCCTTGACAATTGCTTACTTTTCCTCATTATTCATCCATCCACGGACTAACAATCCTCTTTGTCACCTTCGTCCCAAAGATCATCGCTTCTGCCCTTTCTCAGCTAATTTTCAAGAAAAGCTTCCATTTCTCGTCCCATCTCTACTCTCATCTTCTCAGGTCCGTACCACAGATTTATTATCCTTTTTTAAATCCTTCCGCTTCTTTCTTCACATCTGAGTTGGTGCACCTAAGCTTACCTGGAACAAAATTATAATTTCACACTTTCTCCTTTTTGCATTTTATCTTACTCAATCAATAGCAGCACAAGGAATCGACCTTTAGTACAGTATCATAAGCGGAATGTTCACTTTAAACCATTTTGTTATGACTCTGCTCACGGCAAACATTTTTGCTTATGTCACGGCATCTGACAAAGGTGGTTGGGGAGTCCCTGTTTGTAACGCAACAACGAGCTGCTCATATAACCCAAAAGATTGCAAGAAGTAAGCTAACTGACTTTTCGAATTCCTTTCTTTTTCAAACGTTCAGTCATCAATCAGTTTTTCCTAACGCTTTCATTCTTTGAACCTGACTGTAAAACAGGGCCCTCAAGGCTTTCTTTACCAATTCTTCAGGAGTCTATACGTCACATAACGGTAACGTCGAAGGCTCAGCCTACCTAGACTTTGATAAAAAGCATTATAACACGTGCACAGTGAGTTCATGTAAAAATAGAAGTGGGAGAGCTATTTTGAAAGCTTTTTTTTTTGTTTTACTGATCATGGGGTGGCCTCGATTCCAATGAATAAACTGCAACGGTGATAAACTGAAAGGTCGGAATTGGGAATAACGTTAATGGTTGTCAGGCGTAAGCTTAAACACTTCTTGTATTCATGCATTCCCTCATATCTTGAGCAGATTGATTGACAAATTATCTGGAGTTACATCTTAGGCATCGCGAGTATTTCTTGAAAGGAGGGTATAAGCATCCGAATGCGAGTTTGCATGGTCTACTTAAAACCTGTGCTCCAAAGCAGCAGGTCAGTTTCTAATTCACAACGATTTTTGGAATTCCTCATCAACTCACATTTTAGACCAAGTTTTATTGATTCAACATTTGTCATTTCTTTGTGAACTCCAAGTGTGGCTCTGTCTCGCTGTTACCAGACCCCAGCTTACACCAACCAGGTCTGAGGTGTCGATGGGTAATTGAGGTTGTTCAAAATCAGTCGTAGCCCAGGTTACCACTCATATCTAGCATTGTGGTAGGATCCTGGAAACAAATCTAGTTGAAATGCTTTATGTGTCTTTTAAATCTGGTGCAATAGCAGTCACTCCAAAGAGCTTTGTTGATAGACATTAGATTTTGATAGTGCTCCCAAAGTGCGGGAATGGAAGCTGGTATTTTGGTGTAAACACTCTAATCATACTCAAAACTCATTTCCTTAAAGTCATCTTTGCAAAGAGACAGAAGTCTCGAAAATGCTCTGAAAGTTGTGTCCCGGTACGAGCAAGTCACAAGATGAACTGTGAGCAGAGAAACAGCGAGGCAATGGTCCGAAAAAATAAAGCTCTGACCTGCAATGAGCAAGGATCAGAAAGAGGCAGTTGAAAAGAAAAGTTAAGGTCTAAAAGAAAAATTGTCAGGACTACACTACTACGAGACAGTTTGATTCAGATAAGTGCCAAAGGACTTACTCTGCTTCTCTATTCAATGAGGACGGAAGAGAGAATCAGAGAAGTTGAACTTGTCCCCTTGTAACTGATTCAAGAACTGCCTCAATGTCACATACACTTAAAAACAGAGAAAGAGAGAGAATTGAAAAACACAGTAAAACTTTCACGCAGTCACCACCCAATCACATGCTCTCACTCACATCCCTCTTTCACTCTAAGACAACTAAATAATTTTTTAATCTTCACAAGTTCTCATCCTATATCTCTATTCTGTCTTCATTTTCTCTTTCCCTCCGTTATCAGGTTGAAAAGATTGAAATATGGCTAAGACTTGAAATCTGACTAAGACACTTGTCAGCCCCTGGGTACTTGAGGAATACCATGGAGCTGCAGATGTTAATATGAATATATTCTTACTACATCTCATAGCTCAGTTTCAAGAGCTGTAATTGAGAATTCATTGTAAAAGTGAAATAAAATCATATATTACAGCATGATTACATGAATAGTAACCTGCTGTAAACCATAAACTTGAACTGTAATAACATACAAGATGTTGCATACTAGTACAGTAGTTTCAATAAACGTTGTCACCGGCTCTTCACTGATGGTCCACGCGCAGCCAGCCAATCTCAGTGAAGAGCCGGTGACAACATTTTTCGGAACTACAGTAAGAACAAGACATAGTAAACTTTTGCCTTGTAATGAGTGTATGCTCATAATGGATAAGGGGTAAGAATATAAAAGATGGATTTGACCTCCTCTACAGGAGGAGGAGAATCTGCATCATCAAAATAAACCTCAACAGTCTGAATACCTCTCTAGGATATTCTGGGCTTTCTTTTTCTGAAATTCCTCAGTCACTGGTTAATACACAATTAAACTTGGTGATTTCTTCTCTATTTAGAAGTAGTCTAGTTTCCTTACTGGTCTTCACCAGTTGTCTTATTTCTTTGTTCATCCAAGGTTCATCACTAGCACCTTTCCTCCTTGACCCCTCTGCTCCACTCTTGCTGAAGGCTTCTCAAGAGTGTAGCACAGAGGTAGAGGATAAAAGCTGAGTGTGCCAGCTTCTAGACAGCACATGATATAAAGGATCTGTGTGAAGCTCTGCTGATCCAGTGGACCTCTAGACCTTTCCCTAGAGAGGATCAGTACTCATCTGGTTCTCAAGAGAGGCTCCTGAGGCATTTGAGCTATAAAAGAACCCATTTCCAACCTTTGGCCTTGGTGCCCACACCTTTTCTCGGATCATGAGTGAGGTCACTTGCCAGACAGAAGCAAATGCTCACAACACTACATCACCTGATATCTGACTGAGACTACAATTCAAAACCTTTACCACTATATCTCAACAATCTTCACATATTCTTTTGTCCCCCCCTCCTGAGCCTCATGTGCTCTTCCCTTTTCTCTCTGCATTTGTGTAGCTTTTGGGTTTGGCTGTGAAGTGTTGTACCTGAGTATCATTTCATGTACATATATTCTGGTCTGTCTGAAGTTGTTTTGCAATCATCCATTCTTTCATTTCATCTTACTTGTGCCAACACAAGACATCCTGTCCATATCAAGGTGACTTGTTGATGAGAGCAGATGAAGAACTTTTTTAGTTCTCTGATTGTTCTCTTGTTTCACCCAGAGTCAGCACATGAGCCTTCCCTTTATGCAAAGTAACTTCCTTTTCTTTTTGCTCAATGCACCATGTGCTGAAAGGTATGTGCTGTATGCCTGTGTATCACTGCACAGTTCACAATTGTACTGACATCATGATGAACATGGATCAGTGACTTGTATTGAATGGACATGAGTAACAAGGGTGGGCTTGAGCCCTTGGGCCACCACCCCCCAAACACTAAGGCACTGAATTTGAGAGGGATTCTGAGGTGATTTCAAACATGACACCATGTGCTCTTGTTGACAAGTCACCTTCATATGGAAAGGGTGGTCTGTCATGTGTGCAGACATTGTATTTTATGTTGGGTGGCCTGGTAATCAATCACCCAGCCAAGTAGACTGCTGCCACCTAGGAACCCAGTGAAAATGTGGGTGTGGTTTGTGTACTCCATATTGCACATTCATCTCCTTAATTTTTTTTTCCCCAAATCTTACCCTCACTGAGTCCACAGAAAATGTGCCCAATGTGGAGAGCATACTTCTTGTCAAGAGTTTCTCCACCAAAAATCCCTTCTTTGGTCCAACTTTTTCCTCAGAGTATGCATCACTGAGGCATTAGGCCCAGTCAGGCCACTGAGAGGTTCTCACCAAATACTGGTGAGCATGTCTGGCAGGTGAAATTTTGGGGGAAAGGGAAAAAAAATAAAGTGAGTTTCTGTGGAAATGTGTATGCTCCCCATGTTGAGTGCATTTTCTTTGGACTTGGTGCCTACACTTGATATTTTTCACTCAGAAAAGAGGTAATGAAATTTAGCAGAGGGACATGGTACAGATATCTCCAAACCATGAAGTAAATATTGGTAAATCCTTCCATATGACACAATAGCTGCATCCCATACAACAAATATAATTTTTTTTCTCACTATCAGGAAAGAATTAGAGTTATAGATAAAAAGAGATATGCTCTAAAAATTTTATTTTCAGAAGGTCTTGGAAATTGGTTAAAAAATAAAGACACTCCTGGGGCATCCAAAAACCTGGACAAAAATCATCACCAAAAGAAAAAAAAATAAAAAAAATAAAGCAAATCAAATTCAATCCTTGATGCATGAACCTCTTGCAAATTTGTGAATCCAAGTGCAATCAGTGCATAATCAAAAATTCCCCACAAGACTCCCAATAGTTGGTATTTCAAAAGGGAAGAAAAAAAAAAGGAGCCACATTCAATTAGAAAAACATCAAAACCAGTTTTCTGAAACATGTCCCTCATTCCAATTTGTAGATCCAAGTGTGAACACTGAAAAATCCACAACCCTCCAAAAAAATCCCCATGGCTAAAATGTGTCTAAAATCCTAACCAACATAATTTATGAAAAGGGGAAAATCCACCTTCCAAAAGTGAAGATCACCCAAAACTTCTGTAATCCTGTAAGTCAGAGTAATTTTTTGAGTGTTGCCAACTCTTAAATATCTGAAGTCCTATTCATCCTGGCTTTCTTTTCTTCTCTTCTGTTCTTTTCATTTTTTTTTTTTTTTTTTTTTTTTTTTTTTTTTTTTTAGGGTAGTCTTTTCTTTTTCCAAAGGGAATACTCTATATGGGGTTATTGATAGCTTTTTTTTTTTTTTTTTTTTTTTTTTTTTTCTGAATTACACTTTTCTATCTTTAGATTTTTTAGATTTTTTAGATTTTTTTTTTCTTTTTTCTGGGCAGAAAATATAATTTGTGAAGTAGTAAGCCACACTTCAATGGTTTCAGCCTGGCATTTTTTTAGGCAACATTGTGATCATGCCTTGATAAAAATTTTGAGTAGACATGCTGCTCTATACACCACACAATTAACCCCACCATTAATTGATTGTGATTACATGAGTTTGACCATGGCTTGTCTGCAATATTTGGAAAAATTTGATCTGGCCTAGATGTTTAACAGGTTTTACAATTGAAAAATGATCATTTTGAGTCAATCCCATCAGCCATGATGTTTTTTTTTTTT
>MU167386.1:119224-131808 GCA_015951145.1 Cronartium quercuum f. sp. fusiforme G11
AAAAAAAAAAAAAAAAAAAAAAAAAAAAACGACAAATGAATTATATAAGCTGAAAAAAAAAACTCAAACAAGAACGAAGAACATATACCATCATCACAATCTAGCTTACAAAAACCTAGAGCCGAGAACACCAACCTTGAGAAATGGTGCGTGCGTGTGTGTGTGTGAGTGAGTGAGAGAGAGAGAGATTGACTAGAAATCGAAATGTGGAAGCTTTTAAATAAACAGTGAGTGACCCAAATGAATTAATTACGAATTGAGAATGTCAGAAAAAAACTAAACCGTTTTTTTTTTTTCATGACTTCCCCCCCCAAAAAAAACTCACAGAAGGCTTATGATTACCTGCCCGGTACCTGTGAAACCAATAACAAAACATTTTGTGGGGATTCATCCCCATTGGCTCCTCGACGCTGTTGAACGTGTGAAACGTATTTCATAATTGGCCATACTATTATTATTGTGATTATCATTATTTTTGCTCAAAAGAATGTCAGCTCTGGAAACCTATCAAAAAAAAAGAAAAGAAAAGAATAAAACGAGATTGACTACGACTAACCTACAAACAATACAATCAAACCAACAAGTAATATCACCAGGAATACTACCAATTTAAGGTGAGTGTGATGTTTGATCGCCCAAAAATAAATGAGCATAGATTGCCAACGTTCCTCATTGTGAAATGAGCATGAGAAATGCCTACATAGATTCAGCCAGCCACGAGGGGACCAAACCGTGAAGGCGTTGTCAGTTTCAATAATATATCTTGACGGACCGCGCCGAGGATAAGATTGGGTGATGGTGTGAAGGCTGTCGGGTGTAAGTGTCAAGTAGTCGTCGGACATGAACAACAGCCCGCTACAGCCAAGGTTATCCTTGTTCGCTGGACTGTCCGTGATGATCGTCAGAAGCCTGCTACTCTGAGTGGAATGGATTGTCGAGCTCAAGCTGTGAAACCGACTGGACCGTGCAGAGAGAGGAGGATCGTATGAGTCAGATTCCGAAGGTAGCTTATGGTTCATGAAATGTGCTGTAGCGGGCTCGTAGAGGGTGCTGGTTGACATGCGCTCGAAGGATCGTCGAGACATTAAAGGTCCTAGAGAAGCTGGCATTCCTTCGATTTGATTCATTGTTTTAGGAACGCGCCGATGCATGCAAGACGCTTGAAGAATGAGAGTTTGTTTGAAAACAAAACAACAAAAAAACAAACAAAAAAGAAATCACAAGAGTTGGTGAAAGTGAATTGGAAAAACAAGGAGCGACGAATGTTTTTTTTTTTAATCTTTTTATACAAACGTTTCTTCAGAAGAAGCACATATATTAGACTTGAGAGACCAAAACCCGGAGGGGGTACGTAGAAATCTAATTTCAACTGTAGGACGTGCATTAATTTGAAAATGTTTATAATAAGAAATCGGAAGGAAAGATTGGCAGCCACCGACAGCCACTGGCGTTGAGAAGGGGAGCTGTATTATCGTATGAAAATGTAATCTCAAGCACGATTTCGGTTGTTGACTTCTCACCCCAGACGACTTTGTTTTTTTTTCCTTTGGGTTTTTTTGCTGCATGTCGACGAGCGCGTCTTGCTTCAGTACCTGCGATCTGCGTCGTAGTTGTCTATGCACAGGTCGTTCAGAACATGTCCAACTCGTACCTTGGATTGGGCCGAGTCAGGTATCAGTACTTCTCGCGTCGTCGTCCCAAAACGTCCAACCCTTTTTGTTGGGCGGATATCCTACCATCAACATCAGACGGCCTCGGAAATCCATATTTCGTCTGATTTCGCACGGTGTGTGTACAATAGCCGGCTTGCCAAACGTCCTGAGGTAGTCCAGAGTCGGGTTTCCTGTTGAAGAGCGCCTGGAACGGTGTCGTGACCCCGGTGATCAATTCCGGCACCCTGTTGTGAATGCGTGCGGCGGTGATGTGAGCTTATGCCCACATCTTTTCCCCGAAACCGGCCGCGTGAAGCATGGTCCTTCCTATGTCAACGATGGTCCTATTCAGTCGTTCTGCCGCGCCGTTTTGATGGTGTTCGTAGCGGTTCGTCGTACGGGTAATAATGCCGCGTGCCATACACCAGGCGTTCAACCTGTTCGAAACGTACTTTCCGGCTCCGTCATTGCGTCAGATCTTGACCTTGCGGTTCGTATAGCGTTCCATCCTTTTGACGAACGCCATAAAAACCGCAAGAACCTGTTTCCGCTTGTCTACGCAGTAGACCTCCGTGTACGTGGTAGCAATGTCTCTAAATGTCTCCATGTAACACGCCCCTGCCGCCGACGGTCGGAAGGGGCCTGCAACGTCGCTGACGACCAGTTCCAAGGGCTTTGGTTTCCAGTCTGACGGTTGTAGCGTGATCGACCATAAACTGTTACTTTTAAAGCAGTCGAGACACGTGAACGCCGTGTTGTCGATTGATTCTGGTAGGCCACCTGCTGTCTGGTTTTTGATCATCCTCTGGATGGTCCTGATGCTTCGGTGGCTGAAATGGCAATGGCATTTCCTCTCGGTGCGCCTACCTTCACCTTCCTGCGTGTCAACTCTGGCTGGTGGGCAAGGTAGGGAAGGTGTCTTCGTGGATTCTACCGTGGTGGTACGCCAAAATGGTCTAAGGAGATTGATTATCATACATATACATCATTAAAACCTCATTACTGATCATACCTTATCACAAAATAGCGGAAAACCGATCTTGATCAGGTTTTTCAAGCATATGGGGAAATTCAAATTTCTAATTAGTAAAGATAGCCTAGTAGTACCAAAATAGAAAGTGTACAAAATCACATAACAAACAACTTTCATTATACACAGAAGCAGTTTTATAAGTAGAGTAAAAAGAAACCCTTACACATTAGTATAAAATAGCCTTGCATACTTCAACTCATTGGTGTATAAGACTTTTTCAGTTGGTTTTTGAGCTTTCAAGGGATACAGTAGCTCAAAATGTTTGTCTGAGTGTGCTCTACAACTTTCATCTTTTGACTTTTTAGTTGGGGCTGGTCACAGTAGGTTCTATAAAATAAAATAGGTAGTCTAACAAGGTTAAAAAGTCAAAAAAATTAGGTGCATTTGTGTATGAGGTATGGAATAAATGATGAAGGAGTGGTGGTATGGGTTAAAACAGAGGGGAAGTACTGGTTTAGAGGAAGCTGAGGTGCTCTGGTGGTGGAATGACATCATTTGATGAATTTTCATGTAGTTTATTCAGGGTAAATAGGAAAATCTTATATCTTCCAATTGTTTACCCTTAGGCAAGCTATGTGAAGAAGTTACATTGAACCTTAGCTAGATCAATAGAAATGATAGAGTGGAAGGCAAAGAATCAGAATCTGGGGGTCTTATTGTTGGGGCATAAAAACTGAAGTAGTGATGTCATTCTGAAGGCAGAGAGGCATTTCTACAAATTTTGAGTGCAATAAGGCATCAATAAGGAAGAATGGTACTGATCATAAACTGAGTGTGGATGGGATGAGGTGGTTAGTTATTTTTTATGAAGCTCTAGTGTGGTTTTCTGGTTTGCAAGTGTCTCTGTTGTATGTGATGAATGAGAAATAAGTGGATGTTTGTGTTTTTCTCATTTGTAAATTTGCTGTAGAGGTTGATAAAGAGTTTGCTGTGTGGTTTCTTGTTTTCTCTCTCTTTGTTTTGTGTGTTTTGAAGACACTGAATTGCATTTTAGTTGTGGCTCTTGTCTATATAAGCCAGCCACATGAATTTCCCACCAGTTTTCTTTTCTTTCTTTTTTCTTTGGCCCATCAGATCTGAATTATAGTATAGTATGTTATAATTTTAGTAATCTGGTCAATAGTGTGTGGCCTATTAGTGGTTTAGAGACCTAGTGTTTGTTATATTGAGTCCTGATAGTGTTGGAGTAATTGGCAGTCTTATAATTCATAGCTTTTATTGCTCAATTCCAAGATTTTGGAGCTCTTGAGTCCTATTTGAGTGTGTTTGTGTCTTAGTAACATCTGATGGGAATTTTTCCAGGATCTGTCTTGTAGTCTGCAGACTTGAACACAGAAGAGTTGTAAGGAACTGTGAAGGCAGTTTAGTGTTACTGTCCCTTATTTTGTTCTTTTTGAGCATGTTTGTTGTGTTGCCCCACTTCCAAGCTCTGCCAATAGCTGAGAACTGTTGGAGTTCCACACCATGGATTGCATCAAAGGCAAAACCCATATTCTATCTTGATACACTGTGTTTACTAATCTTCCACATGATGCCCCCAGTACCATGTTTTTTTTTTTTTTTTTTTTTTTTCCAAAGATGGACCATGATGCTCCTGACTCTACTAACTTGGGCAAGGAAATGAGTGGATGTTGTGCCACTGGTGGGTAGAATGTGTTGTGTATCAGCACTGCCATCCTGTCATCAGGCTTAAAACATAATGTCTCTTGGCATATGACAAACATCTTTTGTCCCTTGGTTGCCACTGACACTGGAATGAACCTGGGTAGGACTCATACATCAGTGAGTTTATTCAGATCCCCAGTAACAATGTGCATTTCTCCTGAGTCACTCACACCTTTTGTGCTCTCCCATGCCTCAGTGAGATTGCCTTCCTAGGGTGAGATCCCCTTTGGTAGCATACTGTCCTTCTTTGCCAGTGCTAAGTCAGGTAAAACATCCACTGTTAATTTGATCCTATTGACATGAATGATGAACAGTGGATTACTGAGATGTGTACATTAATGCACCCAGATGGAAAGGTTAAATTACTTAGTTCCTAACACACATATGACAAGTACAAGTCATGTCAGTGCTGAGCTACAGTGAGGCTAAGCTCCTGACTAGAGTGAGTGGTAGAAGAGCTTGTTGAGGCCTTCAAACTATGACTATACACTGAGAGTCTACACTACTGGTACCCCAAGGTGTAGACTGCAGTTAATTGACCTGTAAGAATAGGGTTTAGAGAGTTAGACACCTACCAATCTTTATGCCTAAGCAGATGGTGTATAATGGTTCTACTCAGGAGATCAAGAGTATTCCTTTTATCTAGGAAGGGTCACTTCAGACTATAGAAGGATCTGTAGCCTAAACAGGCACCACCCTGTCCATATGAAGGTGACTCATCAATGAGAGCACATGGTGTCATGTTTGAAATCACCTCAGAATCCCTCTCAAATCCAGTGCCTTAGTGTTGGGGGGGTGGTGGCCCAAGGGCTCAAGCCCACCCTTGTTACTCATGTTGATTCAATACAAGTCACTGATCCATGTTCATCATGATGTCAGCTCATGAACATCAGTATGATTGTGAACTGTGCAGCAATACACAGGCATACAGTACACACCTTTCAGTGCATGGTGCATTGAGTGAAAAGAAAAGGAATTTACTTTGCATAAAGGGAAGGCTCATGTGCTGGCTCCAGGTGAAAAAAGAGAACCATTAGAGAACTCAAAAAGTTCTTCATCTGCTCTTGTTGACAAGTCACCTTGATACAGACAGGGTGCAAGGGATAGCTACTTGGCTTATCTCTTAGAACTGGCTCTGGGTAGTTTTCCTATAACTCTTGGAGATCTCAATCTATCCAAGAGGCTACCTGAGGTAAGCAAGGATGAAGGACTACCAGTCCTTCAAGGTTGACCCTTTGATACTTTTCACCTTATGAACAATGCACTTTTTGAGTAGGTTTTCCTATGGATAATCCTCAATGTCAGCCCTAAGGACTGCAGAACAGTCCCATGGACTGAAATTAGACATGCGCATAGGTAGAAACATAAGTGTAACATATGAATTACATGTATAATGTGTAAATTACATGTGTAATATGTAAGTACATATGAAGGAATATAATGTAACATATGTTTTCAGCCCTGAGGATTGCAGAACAGTTCCACAGACTGAATACAGATATACACATATATAGAAATATAGCATAACATATGAATTACACATGTAATGTGTGAATCACATGTGTAATATGTAAGCACACATGTTAAAACATAATGTGACATATGTACCACAGTGTTACATTGGAACTGTCAGCCATGAGGATGGTGTAACAGTCCCAAGGATTGAAACCAGACATGTACACATGTAGAAACATAATGTAACAGGTGTATTACATATGTAATAGGTGTTACAAGTGTAACAAGTAAGAACATATGAAGAAGCAAAGCATAACATATGTAATAAGTAAGTGTAACAATGAAATTACATCTCAGGCTCAGTCTCAAGAGTCATAAGCATAGTATACTTATGACAGGAGCTCAAAAGCAGGTCCTGTCAGTAGGGTAACCAACCACAGGTTGGCCCACATAGCCCTGTAGAAGCATGAGCCTGAACCACAAGTCAGTCCATAGTCTAAAAGGAAGGTGGAGGTAACTTGAAATGTATATAAACTCCCTCTCTCCTGCTCAGGAGTTGTTCCCTCCCCTCACCTTTTACCACAACCACCTGAATTACCCAATAGCACATATTTGAGGATACTTAATATAAAAGTCATCTGCTCAATAGTGCACAGGGTTATAGGTGTAAGTAAATAAGAGGTCAACAACCAGGTTGGTAAACCTAAGAGTCTTGTAGACCCTTTGTCAGTGAGGACTCACAAAGGCAGAGATAAATAACCTAAAGCAGAAAAAGAGCACCTGCTTAAGAGAATAAGGATTGGAGCTAGGCAGTTGTTGTGCTCAACTGTAGCTCTCCTTAATCATCAACCCAGTCCAAAAAGGACTAGTCCACTTTAAATCCTCTCATCAGAGGTCATCTAACTGCAGTCTACACTTGAGTGTGACTAGTGTAGACTGAAATTTAAGCCAGGAAGGGGCCTAACAGAAACCACTCCCTGACACTCAAATTATGCTGGTATTCAGTCTAGGTGTTGGCAGTAAAAGGTGAGGAAGAGGGACTGAGTCCAGGAGCTGAGAGGCTTTATATAGTCTGGACCCAGCTTCTTCCCTCTCTAGAGGAGTTGCATTTGAAACAAGAGGTTGAAACAGGGGTGATATGCTTGTGCATGAATCATGTTTCATGTCCTGTATCATTGCTCTGTTTACACCTGTGACTCTTGATACTGAGCCTGAGGTGTGGCTTGACTGTTACACTACTTTTGCTTATGTAGTACATATATCACACTATGTATTACACCTATTCTTCCTAGTTACTCTACATGTATATGTCTAGTTTCAGTCTGTGGGAATGTTATGCATTCCTCAGGGCTGACATGCCTTGTGACAGCCTGTAGTACTTCTGAGTAGTTCTCAGGGCTGACAAGCTATGAGAGTATTAGGAGACAAGTGAAAAAGACCTACCTGAGATGTGTACATTAATGTACCCAGATGGAAAGGTGAAGAGAAAAACACCTTCCACTTGGCATGCATCTCTGGTATCAGGTGTGTAGTTTGATACAAGCATACTTGGCCTCTGGGGCTATTGGCCACCCATCCCAAAAATTAACTAGGTTCAGACAGAAGTGTCATCTGCTTTGCACTGGCAGTATTGTTTGGTTATAGGGACAAGCATGTGCCCAGTGGCTTGGTTGACCACAGGATAGGCAATGGTCATGTCATGTGTTCTTGTTGCCAACCACCAAGGGCTGCTGCCCATTGTGATTGATCACTCTCCCTACTGTAGAGGGAGAGCATGTCTGAGCCACCCTTCCTCTACAGTAAGGAGGGTGTGATCAATTCCTTCCTCTACAGTAAGAGGGGGGCCTCAAGCCCTCTCCATCCAGTTTAGGGACAGGGCACCATCATCTCCTCCACCATAGAGGGAGGGAGAGGGATTAAAACCTCTCCCAATCCACACAACAGATCTTAGACTGGCTCTGAGAACTTTCCTGTGGAACACTGGTCAAAAAAAAAAAAAACATAGGAATGAGTTCCCCACTCTAAATTAGTGAGAGGACTCCCATCATCTGTTTGTGAACAAGATAAGGTAGAGGGAGGGGGGCAGGGGTGGGATCTGGTGTAGCATTCTACCTCTCAGGATAGCAGAGACAGGGACTATACCAATTCTCACCTCCTCCTCAAGGGTTTTTTGGTGGAGAAGGCAAAAGAGAGGGAGTGGGGTGTGATGAATGAAGTTTAAGCATGTTTCATAGAATGAACCAAGATGATGTGGGAAGGGGAGGGGGGTCAGAAAAAGCCAGCCAGCCCACCAAATCTCAGCTTTGGGTGGATGTTTGAACCACCAAATAATTGGAGTTCCTGTATTTCATTTATGCAATCTAAATCTGCAGGCCATGCATGCTATTCACCCTCCCCCCATTCAGTAAGAAAAACAGAAAAAACAAAAAAAAAAAAAAAATTGACTTCAACTCACCCATCTTGGGGGGGGAGGGGGGTATGGGAGGGCTCTGGGTGGCCAGAGAGGAGTAATTGTGCCATGTGATAAAGGGAACAAGGAATCTTGTTGGTAGGTTGATGAAGTGAACTGTCTGGTCTCTGTGTGTGATTTGAGATAAGACAGTTGCGTTTGGTTCACTTGCTTGGACATATTCTCCCTTGGCACTTGTCACTTATGGTATTCAGGTGGCTCAGTAGGATATTCCTTCACTCTTGTTTGCATAGGTTAGAATTAGCTTTGTGGGGGCCATGGTTGTCAGCCTGGGTACATCATGGAGACACCCATGATAACCCATAAGCTAACAAATTACATATACATATGTACATTGTAATACAGGATATAAAACATGAGCTATGCTTATACCTGGATGAACAGCACAGAGTAGATTCTATTTTCTTTGATTTCATTACTCTCATCCATTTCTGTTTTTCTTCAAAATAATTATGTTTCTTTCTTATTTCATGTCAAAGTCTATCTTGTAAGATGAGTACTTGACAGGCACCAAGACAGGATCATGTGACTGTGAAGTCACAAGACTAGTTTCAGTTTTTTTTTTTCATGGCTGAGTGTCAGGGCTGAGATACTGTGAGGCTGAGCTCCTGGCTAGAATGAGAGTAAGAAGGGTTAGATAAGGTCTTCAACTTCTAACAAAAAACTGGAAGTCTACACTAGTGACACCACCAGGTGTAGACCACAGTTAGTTGACCTCTAAGGGAGAGGGTTTATTCAAGAGCCAACCAACCTTCTTAGCCTGAGCTAGGTTGTTAGAGTTAGCCTTTATTGGGATATTGCTGAGGTTATCAGTGGTCCTCAGAGGAGATGGGATGGCCCCCTTCCTGAAAGTAGGGACAAGAATAGTTTTCTTGAACTATTGCTTTGAACTTGCCCTGGATAGTATATCCTATTGTTTTACCTTGGGGAATCTTCAAACACCCAAGGGAAACCCCTGAGGAATGCTAGGATAGATGGCCTATCTGACCTTTATTATTATTTATCAGAACCTTATGTTACTTTCACCTATTGAAAAGTACACTATTGAGCAGATATCCTTAGGATAATCCTCAATGTTGTGCTTTTGTTCAGTTTTGGGTGTTGGTGCTAAAGATTAGGGAAAAGGTGCTGAGCCAAGGAGGTGAGTATCAGTCATGTACCAGAAAAAAAGTGTACATGAGTAAGTTAATCTTGTTTTATGAGTGAAGAGTTTCAAACTGATGGAGTTCAAAACTCAGTGCAGACCCATATGATATTTATACAAGTTGTTGAGGATAGAGGAAGCCATGGTTAATGAACTCCTGAGAAATGTGAAAAGAAAAACAATATTTGAAAAGATAATTACATGCTCACATAGACCAAGCTGTAATGTCTCCATGGAGAGAAATCATTCTTTGGTTTCATACAACCAAAATTCCCTACAGTCACATGCTTGGTGTGAAAACCAAATTCCCTACAAGTATTCTTCTTGGTAGAGACCAAATTCCCAGGTACTCATGATGAGTATCTCTATGACAAAGCATAATTCCCTTGGATTCAAAATACATACACAGTACTGTGTCCATATTTCTCAACACTGAGGAGAGGCTTTATATAGTCTAGCCTCAGCTCTTTCCCTCTCTAAAAGAGTTTGTTTGAAACAGGGGTTGGAACAAAGGGGTATTATGCTTATGCATGATACATGTTTCATATTCTGTATTGTTACTACTGTACATGTGACTTTTGATACTGAGTCTGAGTTGTTATTGCTATGTCTTGTAATGTATATATGTGTACTTCTTTATAGTGTTACTCTCATGTTTATACTGGGGGTAGTATCTTGTGATAGCTTGTGTGACTGCCCAGCAGTCCTCAGGGCTGACACTGAGGGCACCAAGGAGAAACCATTCATCTAAAATGAGACACACCTGCATTGGGCATGTGGGAGTGTCTCATCTGGTTTGGATATGGAAAGGTGATGTGAGACACCACCAAGAAAATTGCATCACATAGAGGCATGCTATGTCACATAGCAGGCCAAGATGTGATGCAATAGGTCTATTTTCCAAGGTAGGGACCTTGAAAAATGGTCCATAGTATCACATGAAGACATGCTATGTTACATAGCAAACTTCCATGTGATGAAAATATGTTGGCAGTGAGAATGTTGAGGTTCTTGGCCTGTATAATTCAGTTTTCCATTTAGGAGGTCATATGTGTGGAAAGTGTGATTAGTCCCAAAAGGATAATTACATATATCCCCTTGTAGTCAAGTGGTTCAGAACTTCTGTTTCCATATGTTGTCAATCTCACATCACTGCTTTCCCTGTGTTCAAATGTTGCCAGTGTGGCTATATAAGTCCTGGCTGTTTCCTCTCAGTTTTTAAGGCATCAAATAACTCATCCTTTCTTTTATTATCTTTTATTATCTTTTTTTTTTTTTTTTTTTTTTTTTTTTTTTTTTTTTTTAAAAGTCTGAAAAGCAGGTCTTTGTCCTTTGTTTTTTTTTTTTTTTTCACTCCAATTCATATAATCAATCTTTTATTATTATTAGTTTTTTTTTTCTGAAAACATTTGTTTTTGTGACACTTTCTGGAATTGCATAAAACAATGTCTGGGAAAAAAAAAGTGTGTGAGGTTTAAACCCACTTTTGAGCCAACACCTGGTTTTGGGTACTTGAAGTTCTGCTTTGGGTTTTCCTTCACCATCACCCATCACCCTCCCCTTTCAACCTCTTTGACTCAACCTGATCCAGCTCTCTCCCATCCCTTTGAGGCCAAGAAACCATGGCTATGGAAGTTCCAGATACATCTGGATCCCAGTCTGGTGATGAAGTTGTTGATCCAACTGAATTCCAGTGTGAATTCAAGTACAACCTGTTCTATAACCATACATATTATTGACTTATTTAAAAAGAAAGATATGATGTGAACCAACATTTGTGTACTACTTAGCCCATTTGACAACTCAAATTGTAACTAGTTCCTCTTGATTTCTTTTTTTGAAAAAAAACAACTCTAACTCATAACCTCTCAAAAATATGACCATACACTTCATTGATTGCTGCAGTGAACCCAGTGATTCACTGGCTCATTTGAGGGTGACTGACCATAGACTTGAATGAGATCACACTCACAAATAGTGCTCTCATCTGATCCTCATCAATGTCAGTATGTCTGATCCAAGCATGGGCAGGAAACTAAAGAAAGAATGGAGTAATAGAAATTTCACTTACCAGTGAATACAAACATCTCTGCTGGGATGTATCAAACCAAAGCTTGATATATGGCTCTTTGATAAAAATGCTTGTGGATGTTGGAAGTTTGAGCCTTCTTACACATGATTTCTAGGTGAGTGGTGAGTTCCAGGTGGACAGTTTCAAGACTGGGCAAGAGACCAGTCATGTCATAGATTGCTTCCCATATCTCATCTAGGAAGAGCATTGGATTTTCAGCTGCCAGCACACAGATAAATTCTTGATCTTCATCGCAGAAGAAGGTGGGTCTCCCTTGTTGATCATACTTGGCTGGATCTTGAATGACCCAGCTAGTTCTTTCCTAAAGTGCTACCCAACAGTTGTTTGTTTTGTTGCATGGGTTATCTGCTATGGCTGTGTGGACCTCAATGTCAGTCTTGCCATTGAGGATCAGCAGCACAGCCATGACCTTGATCTTGGCACTGTAAAAGACATAACCCATGATGAATGGGAGAGAGCTGGATTGGGTTGAGTCAAAGGGGTTGAAATGTTTGGAGGGGAGGGTGATGGGTGATGGTGAGGGAGAACCCAATTTTGGGTATTGGCTCACTACACCACAGGGGCAATTGGACCAGCCCAAGACAGGCGATTGCCAGCAACCTCAGGTTGTCAACTGACTATGGTGGGTGGACCATCCCTAAAAGGACACAAGGATGGACCATGTGAGAATGGTCGACCCCATTCATCCTCATATTGACCTCAAGTCAATATGAAATCAAAATGCAGTTGACCTCATATTGACATCTGAGCTCACCAGCCAGATTGATTGGGGCTTGTCACTGTATCAATTCCATCGGCACAAGCATATCAAAATAATGCTTCTACCATACCCCCAGTCTTCATATATCTCTCACCCCTACACGTAAACTTCCCAGTCTCTTTTCTCATCTGCGAAAAGAGACTGCGAGTAACCCCCAATTTTCTAATTTTCTCTCTATCTCAACATATCAAATCTGACCCATGTAATCTTTCTATATATCATTGTTTTTGTTTCTCATGATAAAAAGCTCTATCTATTTCACAGATCACAAGCTTAATTTTCACATCTTGTCCAATATTCATTCCTCCAACCT
>MU167387.1:0-14870 GCA_015951145.1 Cronartium quercuum f. sp. fusiforme G11
ACCGAGATGAGAAAATCTCAGTCAACCACAGTCCAAGATCAACTCAGACTTCACTGTCTGAGAACACCTCGGACAGCCTTGTCCAAGTAATTTTTGCTGGCAGTGGGTGGTGCTTTGGGAAAAGTATTTGGACTTGTCAAGAAGTATAACACTGCACCTCATTTTTCAGCCAATATTCAAAACACCAACTTGTTAATCCTCAAGAAATCCCTAGAACTTTGGACTGACTGCAACACTTGCTGGAACTCCCTAGACAACTGCCTTGAGCAGCTTCTGGAAATGAAGCCCATTCTTGATATGATGTGATATACAGACCCAGACCTCCAACATCTCAAGTTTACACCCCAAGAGTGGAAAGGTCTGTTTCAAGTCTGCAACTCCCTCAAACCTTCTCTAGTCTTCACCTCCAAAATGTCCAGATTCACCAACACCTTTCACAATGCCACTCCAGCAGATCAAACAATGATTGCAAGCTTGACCAAGGTAATTCTTCACAAGAAATTATGGAGAGTGTTCAAGTTTTCATATGCTGATAAGTGCTTTTTAACATTTGTTTTAGGTGTGCAAGCAGCTTGATACACATGTGGCAATCAAAGTTGTAATTCAACCTATGATGGACAAACTGCACCTCTACCATGATGTGGCACTTTGCAAGCCCATTTATCTGTGCACTATCATGCTTGATCCATGCTAACAGTTGGACAATATCTAATCTCATCAGCAAAATAAAAGCACACAACCTTCTCAGTTCCAAATGCAAGTGGCTCTGTGGGGACAAAAATTTTCACCTTCACCATCCAGACCAACCAACTATTGAAGGCACCTCCAAAAGCCATCCATGGGCATTGCCTGGGGCTGCCACAGACCCTTTCAAAATTTGGGATGAGGTGAATTTGTACCTTACTGCCCCAACTGCATATGAAAATACCCATATATTTGACTGGTGGCAAGTTAATGCCACTTAGTTCCCTAATCTTGCCATTGCTTCTCAGATTATCCTTGCTATTCCTGCCACCAGTGTTCCTAGAAAGTGTGCTTTCTCAGCTGGCAGTTGGATCTGCAAGAATTTCTGAGGGTCTCTCAAAACTGGCACCATTGTGGTGCAGGTGTGTCTTGAATCATGGCTCAAAGCCTTTGATCCATCTGCTCTTTAGAACAAACTTTTTGATCTCTCAATCAAATTTCAAATCCTGCCTTATACATCTCTTTCACCTTTGTGTAATCTCTCTTGGTTTCTTTCTCCCAAGACTTTATTCAAACTTTCATGTTATCCATTATTGTAAGATATTGTTAGTGTGAGGGGCAGACTTCTTTTAGGTCTACTTCAACACTACAGTTAAGGAGTTTGAAATACTTTAAGGATAAGATGGAAGGGGACAAGGTAGTCTGTGATGGGTGAAACCAGCACAGACCACAGTTAGATGAGCTCTTATGAGAGGATTTAGGATATTGATTGGGCTTATTGAGAATCTCTATTGATTCTCTTGGTCAATTGAGTGTTTGTAAATAATCCTTATGACACAGTAGTCACCCTAGAATTCTGTGAGTTTGCAACCCAGAAGTTACCCTGACTCAGTTGAGTTTGTAACCCAGTGGTTACCCTTACTCAGTTGGGTTTAACTCCCTGCCACTCCTTATCCTGGAGATCTTGGCCCAGAGTCTTATCAGAATAAGGCACTGCCAAGAAAATTGCATCACATAGAGGCATGCTATGTCACATAGCAGGCCAAGATGTGATGCAATTGGTCTATTTTCCAAGGTAGGGACCTTGAAAAATGGTCCATAGTATCACATGAAGACATGCTATGTTACATAGCAAGCTTCCATGTGATGAAAATATTTTGGCAGTGAGGGCACAATCTATGGAAAAGGACCCAAGACCTGGTTCAAAAATATATACAGAAGAGGAAACAGGAAACAGAGATGAGTTAATGCACAAGACTACTTTTGTAGTCAATGCAAAGAAGTCCCAATTTTGAGAAGAAGACTCAAATATTCCTTTATGAATATTAAGTCTTATTTTTCTGTTCAGTTTTTGGAATGTGGGGGGAAGGGAATGGGAAGGGATCTGAGAGGGGGTTTATATACCTTTCAGATCTTCAGTAGAAAGATTGCCCTTTCTCCTATCTTTATATCATGCTAGCACAGCCTCATTGTTTACTATTTCCTTTTATGGTATTGATGCTAGCACAGCCTTATTGTTTACTATTTCCTTTTATAGTATTTATGCTATGTCTGTATTCATATCTTAACTTATGTTTACTTATATTACTTTATGTAATTTACATATGGGCTCTTGACACTGAGCTCTGAGTTGTAGTTTTAACTTAACATACATATGTTTACACATATCTCTTTTACTGTAACTGTTACACTATATGTAGCATATGGAGACAGTCTGTGGGACTGCTATGCAGTCCTCAGGGCTGACAGTTAGATTGATGTCATCAAAAAAAAAAAAGCCTAATTGCAATGGTCATAGTCAAAACCCTGTGAAATCAAAAAATGACCATTTATGAACCTGTTTCCCCTGAGTCCTGTGGTGTTCACCTCACCCTCATGACCAAAATCACAAAGAGAGTCAGCTTGCATTAGGTGGAGGCCCTATGGAGCTGCCCAGGACACTCCCAGGGGCCAGGGCTTCAGGGTTGATGCCTTACAAGCCTGGGGCTTGCCCAGCCCTGGGTGTGAGCCTTACTTTTTTTGTTTTTTAAGTGCGATTTGGGGGACATAAGTTGTAAGTGAGTGAGTTGGAAAATCTCATTTTCCCCCTATTAGATCTCAAAACCGCCTCTGCGATAAACCAAGCATAGCGCATGAGTCCCTTGTTCGTTGGCGAGGACTAATGCTCGGAAATTGCCTGGAACGTATTTGTGACTTTGTTAAGTCAGCACGTGAGTGTAGGGTGTTGAGTGTAAAAGTCGGACTTGTCTGGATTTAGGTGGTGGATAGATCAAGGACCCGCCATTCACTGCTCTACGCAGCCAGAATGGACCACCTTCCTGGCTACTGACTTCCGATTTTAGATGGTCTTGTCGATGAGGTGAAGGAGGAGGAAATTGTCGATTTTGAATTGACAGATCGCTCCAAAACTAGCGAAACCCGAGCTCTTCTCTTTGAGGCGATGGTTTTTTTTTTTTTTTTGGTGGTGATGGGTCGATGTGAAATGAAAAAAAGCCGCACCAAAACTGGGCACTCAGTCAATAGTGAAACTACGTTTATCAGACAAGCCCCCTGTGTCAGCGTCACGACAAGTCAAGTAACAACTGTTGAGGTGTGGGTAGATGGGCTTGGGTTAAGCTACTTAGGATCTCCATTGATGGAGATCTAAGAGGCTGAGCTGGAACAAGTGGGTTTTCTCTTTCAATGTTTAGTACTGTACATTCTCCTGCGTGGATACTTATCAATCAACGCTGGCAGTAAGATGTGGGGGGTACAGCGTGGCACTCAACCACATTCTTGGGAAATCCCATGCTCCGGGTCTGACTCATGTATGTATTTAGATTTGAAAGGGGCCTCCGTTGGTGTGAATCCCGTTGGGGAAACTCAACCGATATGGTTGATGACGTGTTAGTGGATAGCCGTGAAGATAGAGAGTATGTTAAAGTATAATTCTAAGAGATTGAAAGATATGTTTACGATTAAAAAACAACCCAAGTCGGATTAAATTTTGATGAGCCAAAGTTTGAAAGGGATAAATTGACTCGATTGAAGGTGGTAAGTGATAAATATTTTGTTCATGAAAAGATCTGTATTTCTAGAGATCACATTTGAAATTTTTCTACTGGAAACGAATAAGATAGCTTGAGCTTTGAGCTTTGAACCTTAAAAGCTTGAGAACTTTTGAGAGAAGGTGGCAAGATTATTCAAGTTGAGGAATTGATGAATTACTTTTAAATTATTTATTATTGATAAACTATTAAAAATTACCTTCTTCACTTTGATCAACAAACGTCAAACTTCAACTTTTCAAAGTCTCTCATTCGATTTATATCCATCAGAATTTGTTGTATCATTTTTCAATATCAATCAATTCAACTTATTCTCACACAATTGAACAATTGTTTATTCTCTATTATTCTATTTTTATATTTCTATTTTCTATCTATCTATTTATACATCATGTTTCGATCTATCCCACCTTCCTCATCTCCCTGCCCATCGTCCCCTTCAATTTCAATTTCGAGTTCTTTCAATCAGTCTAATCCTAACTTGAATGCATTAACACCACGTCCCATAAAACTCAAGCCTAAATCAAATCAATCTGATAATTTAACAAATTCAAGGTCAACTAAATCAACACTTTATAAATCCACTGGAATAATATCACATACACCACACCGTCCAATTAGTTTACTTGGTTATAGTACTAATAATAATAATAATAATAATAATAATAATAAACTTATCAAGAAAACAATTTCTTTAGCTCCTAATCCTAACCCTCATACTCCTTTCAGTCCCACTTCACCTACTCCATCTGATACATTATCAATCTCAACCAATTCGATCAATTCAAGGTCAAATTATAAACCTACTATAAGTCGTTCATTCTCATTTGAATCTCAAACTAGACAAGAACAAGTTAAAATAATTCAAACAAGTCCTCATAAACTTAAACAAATTAATGATAATAAATCTAATAAAACTCAAGCTTATCGTACCCGCACTTCTAATAACTCTACCAGTACACCTGATTTATCAGTAGTTCGTATTAGAAGACCAACGATTGTCAATTTAACTAATTCATCCTTCGATCAAAAATTTGAACAACCAATTATTATTGCCAAAAACAGATTATCTAGCTCATTACCAGCTTCTACTCACAATCAGATTAAGTGTTCGATCGATATACCTAATACTCGAATCAAGTCCGAAAACTCGGAATTTGATAGAAATTCATTAGTTCAACAAATACTTTCACCACTTTCACCATCAAGATTATTTCCTTATCCTGATTCAATGTTATTACCTGTTTCAACTAGAAATTCAATTTCAGATTTACCTACAAGATTAGATACACGTGATGAACTTATCTCTATACTCAATGATATCATAGGCTCAAATAGACTTAAATCATTAGTCAACCTTGAAATTATTAGACAAACACCACCAGATACACCCACAAACTTATCAAAATCAATCACATCTCCTAATATTGAACGAGATAATGTGACTTCTCCTCCTTTATCACGTACTGCTAGTAACGGTAATACAAAATTCTTTAAAAAATTACGTTGGCGTAATAAATCAATTACTGCTAAAACCAGTCGAGATAGTCTTACTCAAAGTTCTATACTTACCGATCAAACCTCTTCATTCAATTCGATTGATTCTGAGAAACCTACTTTTCGATTGATTGGCATTTCACTGCCTGATACTGCTTGTGCTAGTTGTGTTACCGTGATTGGTGGCCAAAAACATTTAATACCGATCATGATCTTTAAAACGATCGAAGAGATTTATAGAAGAGGTTAGATTTTCTTTCCTTTTATGATATTTTGATGATCTCTCTAACACTTTTTGTATATTATCAAATTTAGGAATGAAGACCCCTGGATTGTTCAAAACATCAGGAAATAATGATCGAATACAATCATTAATCAAGATATTTGAAACTCCTCCTTCCTATGGTGATACATACTTATTAGATAAAGAAGATATATTCAATTTATGTGGTTTACTTAAACGTTTTTTACAAGCTTTACCACAACCTTTGATTGTTTCATCATTATCTGATTTATTTTGGAATGGTTGTGTTCTCGAAGGAAACCCTAATGAGGAAAAATCATCAAGAATTACTACAGCTCAAGTGATTTTTAGATTATTACCTAAAAGATCATTTAGTTTATTAGTTTATGTTGTGGCTTTCTTATCACAAGTTCAATTATTTCCAGAAAATCAAATGGATAATTCATCTGTTTCACATATTTTTGGACCTGCTTTACTTGCTCCTAGAAATGCTGGGGTACTTGGGTTAGGTCCTTCTTCACCCGATTTAATTTTAACTAGACCACCACCTGTTAATCAACTTGATCCAGCTGAAACTTCTCAAAGAGCTATTGAGGGTTTAATTTGGTTATTGAATAATTGGAACCGAATTACAGATGGATTATTAGATGAAAGAATTCAACGTCCTTCTTTTGTTAATGGTCAACTTACGAGTCCTGTGATTGCAGTGACTCCTAAATTACTACCAGTCGTTGAAGAATGTACAACAGAAGTAGAAAAGGAAGAAGAAGTAGAAAAAGATAAGAATATTGATGATGAAACTGATTTAATTGGTATCGCTAGTTCACCTGATAATGGTGAATTTGGTTCAGAAGTCAGATCAAATCGACAATCGACTGTGGTACCTTATCCAGTAGAACACCGACGAACAAGTTTTCAGCGAACAAGCTCTAGATCAAATTCATCATCGGACATTCAAGTCACACGTTCTCCTTCTATCACTATCTCTCCCCCTATCACTATCATAGGTCTTCCTGAACTTAGAGCTTCGTCACCAGAATCATTGGTTGAAGAACTTCATTGCCGCCCTAATCAAGATAAACCCTCAAATATACCTCGTAGACCTGAATCAAGCGCTTCACAAGCTTCTACTACTCTTACTGGTGTGACTTTTTCTTCTGCTCGGCAAGCTTTAACTGGTCCAATCTCATTACATTCATCAGAACCAATCGTATCATCAGCACCATCATTGCATAAACCCAACTCAACATCCGTGACGGCACCTTTCTCTTCATCACTCTTGGCATCCTCATCACCTTTTCCAACTTCAACAATTTCATTACCAGATACTCCGACCAACACTAACCTTACCTCTATCGTAACCCAAGCCAAACCAGAAGACGTACCATTATCATTTCCACGTCGTAGAGCAATCACACAAATAAACTCATCACACGCTTCTACTTTCTCTGATGCTCAAAGTATTGTTGATCAATATGAAGCACATGGTGCCGGTTCTCTACGTCGTCGAGTAACAAATGATAAAGTTGATGCAACACCACAAAGAAGGTCTTCGCTTTATGATTCTACTGCTCTTAGTTGTAGATCTTGTGGACCCACTAATCAACGTGCTAGTATGGCTGGTGTCATCCCTCGTTCTATTATTAATTGCTCAACCGATCTTTCTGATCCATTAATTCATTCGAGTCCCAGGTTGATGACAAAATCGAATTTGATTGGTAAGTTCTCATCTCTTTCTTCCTCATTTTTTTCATCTCCTTAATTGACATTCTTTAATTTTATAGCAAGGAGAGCTATGGAAGAAATTAATAGAATCGAAGAAGAAGATGCAGATGAACAAGAAATAACTAATTCTAATGAATCAGATCCAATAAGAGCATTAAGTACTTTATTAAGACAAAAAGATGCAATGATAAGAGCTCAATCAGAGACTATAAAAGTACAAGCAGAATTACTTGTAGAATCAGAAAGAAACTTAGTAAAATTGAATTCTCAGAAACCAATTATAACAAAAGATTTAAAATTAGATTCAATTTTTGAAACAATTGAAAATTATAACAATTTTAATAATAAAAATTTACATGATGAATTATTGAAAATCAAGGGAATTTGGGAATTTGAAAGGTTAGAATATAAAAATGAAAAAAACAAATTAGAATCTAAATTGTTAGATTTAAACAAAGAGTATGAAAAAGTCTGTGATCAATTATCAGTTGTTAGAAGGGCTATTGGACCTGATCCTCCAGATGCTTAGTTCAAATTTACATACCTCTTCTTCCAACTCATTCTTTTTTTTTGTTCGTCTTCTTTTTGAGGACCCCAGTCGTCTCCATTTTTTTTCTCCTATCCGCCGCTTGTTTTTCTCTTTACTTAGCGAGAGATTACTGATCGTTCTATATTCTTTCTCATTCTATTCCTCCTCTCTTCGTCTTTCTTTCACTTACGCTTTTTTTTGATACACAATGCTACTCTTATCTCTTTATCTGCTGGGTTTATTTTCTTTCTAGTTTGACTTTTGCTGAAGGGTGGGAGGTCTTCTTTTCAATCTAAATTATCTTGCGTTCCTTGTAAAACTGGTGTACTCTCTGTTCGTTGATGCTCGTTATACGCATGTTGTTGTTCCTTTCTCACCCTGTCTCTCGCTCTTTATCTGATTTAATACTCGAAACTGTGTTTCTTAGACCAGTCTATTTGTTATTTCTTCGTCATTCTTTCAGACCACTCTTTTGTTGTTTTTGTTGTTGTGGTTGTCCTTGTTGTTTTGATTAGCTGAGAGCTTCCATATGTTTTGACAACTTCACAAAAGGTAGGTTTTTCTCAGAAATTCGGGCTTAGAAAAAATACGATCATCGCTCGATTGATAACGTACATGTGAAGTTCTTGGGACGAGAAAGGGGTCTTTTTTTTTGAGAAAAAGTCTGACTCTTCTGAGTTGAATAAGTGCATGACAATATCAAGCCAGTCCGAGTTCAGACATCTTGAGTAACTTTTCACCTGGCATCTTCCCCAATACACATTGGTAGCCGATAAGATAGTTTTTACACTATTGAGAAAATTAACTCTGATGAATAAGACCGTAGTATGAGTCATTCTCTCCCACCACCCTTCCCTTACTTCCATGTCAAGTGTCACGAGTTATCAAGTAGCAAACACGACATTAGGGGCCAAAATGTGATTAAGCTTGAATTAGAAGGCTTATCCCTTTGATTCTTGTCATGAGAGGGAAGTATGTGTTTTAAATAAAAGGTATTACTTCACAACTCCGGGTGCGAAGGGGGATATCAAAAAGCTTTGAAGGTCAGATATTCTTTAGGGAGTGAAACAGAGAGGATATGTAAGTAGCAGGGAAAATCAATGATTGAAAAAGTGACACTAAATATGTAAAGTAAAGCATTTCTTGATGTAGCATTCTAAGCGAAAAAGTAGTACTTTTCTAGATGAGCCCTGCCCTTTCCCAATCCCAAGTACTGTATATTACCATTTTCCACTCTTAGAATCTCATACTACTTTGTTGGTAGCTAGCTGACCTATGGGATTTTTTTCCTAGTTCAAGATGAATCCTGATGCTGAAAGGCAACCCAGTTTACTTTGATATCCAACTTGTAGAAAAACTGCCATATAGACCATTTTCGGCCTCCGTCTTGTAGACAGAAAAAAAAAAGTTGCAAGCTTATGCGATCCGTGATATCCTTACTAAAACATATATACAAGCAATCTATTTATCTATCAGTCATCTGTCACTCCACCCATTGAAGCTTTAGAAACTTATAAACAACAAGAATCAAGTCTTTAAACAAATATCTCTTGCTTTCAATCAAAAAGTTCCATCATGGATAAATCACCGAAGACAAAAAAAGCGTAAAGGTGAAGGAAATCCAAGATTGTGGAATTATAAGACCTTCAATGACAAATCATTACAGGTAGTGCTCAAAAAGTACCAACAAGACATTTCGCATATTGTGAAGAATGTGCACTAAACCAATAAGAAACACACTCTCAAGGTCAGTAGAATCACTAGTTCAACAGTAAATAACCAAAATAGATAAAAGACTTTACTTACTGAACAAAGGCTGAAGTGATTGAGAAGTAATGAAATAATGCAGCAAAGAGAATCAAGACATGAAATATCTTTTTTTTTTTTTTTTTTTTTGAATAGGAAACAGTTCAACTCTAGTATCACATAATTGATACTCTCAAATGTAAATTAAGAAAAAAGAAACTAACTTGATGACTTGAGCCAACCAAATCGAACGTTCCAGGGTTAAATCGTTCAGGAAACCTTTCGGCACTGAGTAATAAAAGTTGAACGGTCGAATAAAACATCACTCAATTTTTCGAAAGATAACAATCGTACTTATTTTGAAGATTTAGCAAGAGAGGGAACAAATCAAAACGAAACTTACTAAAACATTGCTCCAACAATATATGTGAAACCTGAAAGAGCTAACCATCCTAATCCTATGCGCTCCCCCGATTGACTCAACTAGGACAAAGAAGTGCTTAAAGGATCAGCCAGCCTTACAATAATGTTAGTTTTAGCAAAAGACATGCTGAACAATTTCTGCTTGTTTTAGTTTTGAAAAGAGAATCATTTTTCTTACACCAAATTTAACTGCTCCATGTCCGATAGGTAAGACGCTACTCAATCCTAGAGCAATAAAAATTAATGTACGTTTCTTACGACCTTCTTGAGATCTATATTTGGGCGTTACGACGGTATAAGTAGCACCTGAATCAAGGGGTTGTGATTTTCAGAGTTTTTTTGTTTTTATCAATAAATCATTTTGGAGGGGTTTAAATAGAGAATTCAAGTTACCGATTCCAAGAGTTGTAATTAATGTTAAGTAAGCAGATACAATCTTTGGATAACAATAGAAGCCGTAATAAACGGCGGGATAAAATGAACCAACAATAAGCCAAACGATTCCCATATAATCCAATCTGCCTAAAGTTGCACAAACCTGTTCCTCAAAAAAAATAGGGAAGGAGTTGTATCAGTGAAACATAATGTAAACATAATCACAGTAGAGACGAAGCTTACACGTTCACTATGACAAGTAACAGTATGATAAGTAGCACTAAAACCAAGACAAGCCATACCACTTAAATAAAAGCAAGCAAACACAGCTGTGTCTACCCAAGTTACTGTATCCTTATCAACACTACCAGCTCCCACCCAAGTAGGTAAAGTCCATGGCATAAATTTTGAAGGACTAGTAAGAGACATAACGAGTGTGAAGAAAATCACAGCTCCCCAAAGATGAGAGTGAATGTTGACTATGATTCATAACAATCAAAAAAAAAAAAAAGGTCAGTATTGATCTCGTAGAACACTTAATCCAAACTTGACAAGGCAAAATAGAGAGTTTCAAATGAACAGCAGCTCTAAATACCTGTTTCATTATGAAAATAACTAAAGATTGATTTTATACACTCAACGTAACTACACAGTTCGGGTCGATAACCCGTACGAATGTCTTTGTGGACATAGGAAGTGAAGGGGGGGATTATAGAGTATAGGATTGATTAATAAACAGAGCATAAGCATGTTAAAGGCATGAAAGACGATTTTCGTACAAATGTTATCCTTTCTCCATGCTGATAGAGCTTCGTAAGAGATTGTCTTCTGTTCGAATTCCTTCCTACGCTGGATATTCGACATCGCATAGGCCAGAGCGAATAGTCGAGAGTCTAGGAAAGACAGACGAGCGAGAGTGAAACGTAAGAAGGGTAAGTCGACCCAAAAACCTAGCCAGCGCTCGAAAGCTAAATAAAGGACGGTTCAATCAAAAGCTTCGCGCTGGGGTGGTTGTTGTTGAAAGAAGTCAGAATGTTTTTGAGTGAAAGAAGGAAATGCTAGTGAAGAGCGGATTTAGAAATAAGAAATCGCTAGGTTCATGCTCAGGAACCGTTCAACATCCAATCCAACTCTAACAGAAGTGCGTAGGTCAGCTCGTTGAATGGGGGTGGGGGAAAGGGGTTCGATTGATTGAACTCCTAGACATCCTTTATCACTATGCCACATCGGAAGAGGAATCTGATCAAGAAGAGATTGATATGTATGTGCTCGATACCGTGTGATTACGTTAAACACTCGATCTCAGGGCCCCTAACATACTCCGAGAAAACTTGTGATTTTGTCATCGGAAGTTGAGGCAGATGGTATTGGATGAGAGCAAATCATTCTGAATCTACTTTAAAGTTGAGCAAGAAAACTTTTTGCGGAAAGCTTTTTTATTGGTTGTGGAGGATTGAAGAGATCAAGGGGGATGAGAAATGATATCGATTGACAAAGGTAGTGACGGACAATAACAAGGAAATGAAAAGGTCCGACGCAAAAAACTACAAAAAAAAAAAAAAAAAAAGGAGAAGGACACCCAATGTTATCTAATCTAAATCCATCGTTTGGCCACCAGATGGGGCAACTAAAGCTGACTTTGAAGATTTGACTTTAATCTTTTGTTTAATCTTGTAAGCTAGAACTTCAGTATCCGAAAGTAGAGCATCTGAGATAGCTTGGGTGGTGATAGCATTATCCAATGTCATATCTTGTCCTTCATCCAATTCCATAGTACGAGAAGATAATTTATTCTTTCTAGCTTGTTTGACTTCATTTTCACGTTCTGAAATCTTGGCTAATCTAATCTCAGCTGCTTTGACAGCTTTTTGAGTTAATTCATCTTCCTTCATACCGAGTACATGTCGATCTTTGATAACTTCAGTTGCAAGACTTTTTCTAGTAACAGGAGCCGATGCAGAAATTCTTGCAGCATAGAACGCTTTTTCTCTCCTAGCTTTGATTGCTGCTACTCGATCGATTGCTGTAATGGTGGAGTTGACTAATTCTCGATCGTATTTAATGGGTACGTTTCTTCGCTTCTCAAAGTCAAGAGTAGAATCCTAAAGAAAAACGTAAAAATGTTTAGATCGTGTGAATAAATCAAAAAAAATTAAAATACTAAGCTCAGCTTACCATCGTCATCTCCTTCCCTGCCGCTTTCCTGAACGCCTTAGTCCAGCGTACCTTTCGAGGATTACGTTTCATTTTAAAGTTTTTATGACATCTGTACAAGGGAAAGAGATCCAGGATGATCAGGAGTCAAAACATTGATGAGAGAGTTTAATTAAGAACAGAGCTCACTTCGATCGACAAAACCTAAACATTTTAGCGTCATTTCGAACGAACATCGTACCTAGTATGAAAAAGATTGAGGTTTGAGTGAGATGTTGAATTATAGTAACCAATAAATGAAGTTCACATACCATGTCCTGGGTAGACATTAGCACCACAAAAGTAACATTTCTCGATCCTCATTTTCTTGAACTTGGTAAAATGTTTAGAAAGTGTGTATTTGAGGAACAGTAGAAAGTAAACTGGGTGTAAAAAGAAACAAAGAGGAAAAACTCAGACCCACAAAAGTTGAGTAGAAGCATACAGTGATTGAGGGAACTACGTCCGGGTACATAGTAAGTAGCCTATAAGCATCGTACACAACTACAGTATTACAGTCACTTCACGAAATCTTTACTTTACGTATCTAACTTCAATTTATTTTATTTTAACTTCATGGATCAATTTATCAACAACAACAACAACAACAACAACACTGCAAATGAGGAATGCTCAGCAACTAAATACGAGCAAGATCATGTTCATAATGTATATGAAGCAATAGCAACTCACTTCTCACAAACAAGATACAAACCATGGCCAATTGTAGCTGAATTTTTAAGTGAACAACCAGTAGGATCGATCGGATTAGATGCAGGTTCAGGTAATGGTAAGTAATAATAGAGCATCATCAGCAAAACTTTCAAAATAGAACGTTTCAATATTATTCTAATTATTTGTTATTTGTTATTTTTATTTTTTTTCCCGGAGGTAAATACTTACATGGACACAATCTCACGGCTAGATCAAAATCATCAACAAAAGGAATTCCGATCGGAGCAAAAGATCCACAATTATTATTAAATCAAGAACCAAGATATTTCTTAATTGGACTTGACAGATCATTCTCATTATTATCATTATCCTCAAATTTTAACTCAGATCCTGAACTTTTAAATGGTGATTGTATAAAACCTCCAATTCGAGATAACTTTTCATTTGATTTTATAATTTCTATAGCTACCTTACATCATTTCTCAACACATGAAAGAAGATGTATAGCTACAAAATCTTTATTAAGATTAATCTCCGGTGGTAAGACAAAAGGTCGTTTATTAATATTTGTTTGGGCTTTTGAACAAGGTGAACAGTCGAGAAGGAAATTAGAAAAAGGTACACTTTTACCTGCTCAACATTTGCCAAATTCAAATTTAATTCAAACTTCTGATGTTCAAATGCAAGATGTATTAGTACCTTGGGTTACTAATAAACAATCAAAAGATTCTTCTTCAACAGAATCAATAACTTATAATCGATTTTATCATTTATTTCATCAAGGTGAATTAATCGATTTGGTTCATGAAGCTGCTACTAGTATTGGTCTAATTAATTTAGAACAAGGAGAAATTATGAATGATAAAGGCTCTTACAAGATACTCAAACATGGTTGGGAAGCTGATAATTGGTGGGTAGATGTAGAAGTAAGATGAAAGAAAAAAAAAATCACGAACTAAACACGTATCTTGTATATTGATCAGTGAAATGTAAATAAGCCTATTGAAGAATTTTGCATAAATTTTTAAGAAATTTCTGACCATCCTCAAGCCATTCTGTAAATCAAATCTTGGTCTTATGTTCTTCAATGAAATCAGAGAAATAAACAAAAGTTGATAACGTATTATTTCAAGATTTTATTAATCTCCTTTGGTACTGTTGTTACCTTTTTCATTTGATGATTTACTCGATTTCGCTGCTACTACATCTTTGATTTTTACAAAAGCGTCTTCACCACTTACACTACCCATTGAACCACCTTTAGGAACAATCCCTTTAACTTTCATTCCACCAGTACCTCCACCTTTCTGTTTTTCTTCAATTGTCCCACTTTCTCTTTCCCTGATCTCTTGTAACTTTTGACTAGTAGAAGAGTAGCCCACTTGATTAACAGCCCAATAATTAGTAGCACTAAGTGTAATAATTATACTACCACCAACAAGAGCTGTAAGACCAAATCTATAAGTAGAATACCATTTAGGTGTCCAACCTTTTCCGGTTGCTATCATATCTGTATACCAAACTATTGTAAAAGCTGCCCATTGTGATGCTAAAGCTAATTGACCTGGTAATAAAAGTGTTGGCCATGCTAAAATCACTGGTAATGTTCCTAACATATATCTTGGTGTTCCTTTTGGTCCAGTTTTGGTTTCGTGTGAAGCAAATTCAATTCCCCAATGAATTGCACCTAAAAAGAAAATTGACTGTATTTCAGTATCGAGATCATATTATT
>MU167387.1:44325-76103 GCA_015951145.1 Cronartium quercuum f. sp. fusiforme G11
GTAATTCCATCGCACCTAATCCTACTGACACTGCATCGCATATCTTGGGGTGATAGAACATCGGATAGGCCCATCCGATACAAATATCTTGGCAGTGTTGGGGATATGGTGGTGTTGTTGACCATTCAATGGAAGGAAACATTTGGATGGATGAGTGAATGCACTTCACATGTGGTAAGATGTAGCTGTAAGGTGGTAGATTTACAGGCAACAGTAGAAGCATAGGAGATAGTAGCATGAGGGGGACATACAGGGGAAGCTGGGAGGTCCATGCTCCTAGCCCTTGAGACTCTGACACCTCTATCTGTGGGGCTTTTCTCATGGGCTAGGTGAGCACCAATTCTTGTTCGAGGTCATAGTAGGACAGGATTGAGGTGGAGACTCTGACACCTCTATCTGTGGGGTTTTTCTCTTGGGCTAGGAATAGCATTTTGTTGTTTTAGATGTCTTGCAAGGAGCTTTCCTCAAGTCTTTGCCACTTTCACTGCCAGCAAAAATTACTTGGACAAGGCTGTCCGAGAACACCTCAGACAGCCTTGTCCAAGTAATTTTTGCTGGCAGTGTTTGAGAGCAGTGAGGGGATTCCAGCCAAGGGCACCCTACAGTAGCATTCACAGGATAGCAGAGGAAAACTGATATCAGTGTGTAAATATGCTTTTGTTAAGATTCAGCTTTTGAATTTTGGATTTGAAATGTTACATTCATTTCAAGAATCACTGTAACCTGTTAGCCTAGGTTCAGGTACTAGAATTTACTCATGTTTATACCCAGGCTGACAGTGCCAGCATTCCCAATAATTGAGTAGACCTGACAAGCAGGCCAACCATGGAAATCAAATGTGGAAATGGGTGGAAAGGCCACCTTGTGGAAATTGGTGGAAAGCCCCTCCATTGAATCCTTTACATGGGGGCTACCTATGCCCATCACACATTTTTTCTCTCTGTAGCATTCTTCCTTGGATCACCTTCAGACTGGGATCCACCTCTGTTCAAACAAATCCATTTAGCCATGACAAGCCATCCCTGATCCCAGCCTAGTCCTGGAATTCAGGTCCACCACTCTAACTGAAGACATTCCACACTGTGCTCTGCAAATCAGACTCTCAAACTGCAACATGCTTGTTTGCTTGCCCTGACATTGTGTGCTCATGCTTGTGTGAGTCAGCCATAGAGATTGGTAAGTAAACATATTTCTTTCAATCTCTTGTCAAATCCAAATGTCTAATAATGATGATTAGAATTTAGATTCTATGGCTGACTCAGCAGGACTACAAGGAGAGACATTCTGAGTATCATCAAGTTAGGTTTTGAGAAGAATAAGAGAAAATAAAAAAATGCATAAACATAGTGCAGCAAAGTGTATAAAATAAATTATACCAATAAATCTCAATACATAACAGCTTGTAGTATTTCAGCCCCACATATTCATTAATCCGTGGCATGGTTGATTGGACACAGTGAGTGGGCTGGTAGGTATGGGTGGTATGTATGTATAGGGCTTCAACAAAGTAATGACAGGAAGGGAAGGGAGGGGGGTGAGAGGTGATTGATACAGTCCTTGTGGAGTGAAGAGACCGGTGGGAAGGCTTGGGTCCTCGGTGAGGACCGGTTGGGAGTCTCAGCGGGAGCCCATGCGGGGCAAGATGCTTGTGGAAAGAGTCTAATGCTAATGGGAAGATTTTCACCACTTTCCACCAATGTCCACATGACACTGGTAGCAATTAGCTGTCGCTTGCAGGGTCGCTCACACTGTCGCTTGCAGTGCCACTTGCACTGTCGAGCTGTCGCTTGTGATTGAGACGTCATTGTACAATGACAATTGACAGCTCGGTCGAACCGTTCACAAATGTTCTCAAGAGGTACCAGTCGGTACAAGCTCATTACCCTCCTCCTAAATAATCTGTATACAAGATATGGAATGAAACACAATAGAATCCTGGAAAGTGCCAAATGTCGAACTTCTTGTGAGGAACAACTCCATTTGGGTTGCATCTCAACTCCTGATGATGACCACATCTTTGTGAAGAACTGTCCAATCCACTCTTGTTTGATTGTACCACCTCTATCTTTTTCTTGCAGGGAACAATTACCACCACAGAAGTATTTGGAGACTTATGTTGTCGCTTTGTGTTTGGATGAACATATCGGCCTCTGATTTGTATGCCTGATGTCGATGTGTGTTTATGAAGAATGCACTTTGGGCAAGTGCACTAGACCTTTGAGAAAGTTGACTCCGTGAGTTTGGGTGTACAAATGAGGGTGAAGAATGGCGGTGGTGAATCAAGTACACCTGTAAACGGTTCCACCGAGCGAGCGACACTGCAAGCGACAGTGCATGCGACACTGCAAGCGAGAGTGCGTGCGACAGTGCGAGCGACATGCAAGCCCCGCACTGGTGCTTGCACTGCAAGCGACAGCTAATTGCTACCAGTGTGAGGGTTTCCACTGTTGGCCCGATTGTCAGGTACACCCCGATAATAAACCGAGAGCCTTGCAAGTCAAGCTCCCCTTAGGCTTCCTTGAGAACGCTGCGGTCAGGTTGCTTGAGGTTCATGAGACATCGGTACATCCCTTCGCGGTCGACTGGCGACCAGGTGCGTTGGACAAGCCTTGGCTTCTCGGCTTCTGATCAAAAGAGCATTGTGCGCATATCCACGAGTTAGTTAGCGTGCGCGTCGAGGAACTCACTGATCGTGAGCTTGCTATGACCTCACTACCGCCCGTGTGATCAGTATCGATAAGTCGGATGAGGTTGACGCTCCACAGCTCTCGTAGGCTATATCTTTGCTGCTGGCCATTCCCAAGACTGACCTGAGCTCAACTCGGATTCTGACAATAGTTTTTGCACGGGCCCTTGAAGCAGGGGATCTACCTCACCCCCAGTTCGTCATACGATCTCAAGGTCTGTGACATCAACAGTCGATTTGTGAGTGTGTTTTTGATGATCAAACAATCCTTCAACAAATTCATATCCTGTGTTGAAACTGACACCTTCCTCTAGATGGAAAAGTTCCTTGGATACTATGTGCCGCTAACAGATCTTCACTAAAACACATGGTTGAATGGATCGAACTTGTGGTTTTGAGCCCAAACCTCCCTAATCTGGCCCTGATGACAAACATTGCAAATAAATAAAGGAATGCCTAAACAGACACGCAAAAAAACAACCAATGCAAAATGTTGAAAACACAATTCAGATCAACCTAAAACGAAGGAAATTGATACAGTTGACAATATGAAAAAAAAAAAAGTTGAGAACAACTGGTAAACAAGACTGCTAGACACAACCGGGTTCAGCTCCGACATTCTACATAATAACCTCTATCTACTGGTGCCAAGTGCTGCGTGAGTTCCAGTACGATCCAATCCCAGTCAGCTTCAATGATTGGGGTTCGCTTCTGTCGATCCGTGAAAGGGGCGCGGGCGAGATCTGCGCGGAACTGTCACAGTTCAAACTCGAAGCCATCATTGACTGGTCATGCGGGTCAAGAGTATTTGGATGCCGACCATTCTCATTCAGGTGGTGGTTCGAGTTCATGACCGATAATGTGTTTTCGGCGAAGTCTCTTGAATTTGGACCACTCATATAAGAACTCATCGGGAGTGCGTAACTGGCCTGATGATGAGAACCAGAAGAAGTCGGCTCTAATTTAACCGGTGGAAGATGCAGTGGTGTTGTCGAAACCTCAGAGACAGGGCCAGTCTGGCATCCGTAACCGTGTCTCATAGGAAATGACATCGAGCTAAGCGTCAAGGGATGGGAACTATGGGCTGACGACGAGTTGTTAAATATGATCTCTCGAGGGAATCGACCGTACGAAGGCGAGGGAGCAACGACTGCGAAGTCCGATGGTGGTGCTCGCGATGGCCATGTTGAATTAGTGGCCATATGTTGAAAGCCGGGGGATGTCGGGAAGCTGGAGCTCGTCGCACTCCATGGAAACTGGCTATCGTGTGCAGGAATTGCGGGGATGTTAAAATATTGCGAGGAAGGTGGAGCTGAATAGACCTGGTCTGTAGGGCTTGCGTACGCGGCAAAGGAATAGTTGGAGGACATGGGCGTGATCGTGGACGAAGAAGTGCTGATCGAATCAGCTGTCGGGCTGGACTTCGACGAACCGTCAGGACTGTTTAACAAGAGCTCATCGTCTGCGTGACTTTTGTGGTGCTTTACCAAGGTCGTTTTACGACAGAAACTTTCGAGGACAAACGCACACAGCCAAGAAGTCAGATCGATGTATAAAGAGTGAGCACGACGCGAATGCACCACTCACGTTTTATCACAACCGACAAAGGGGCAATGATAAGGTCTTTTGCCAGTGTGTACCCGTCGATGGCGCGCGAGAGAACTGGAGTCGCTGAAAGCTCTTCCACAAATCTCGCACACGTGAGGTCGCTCGCCAGTGCTGTCGGTGGAATAACACAAGCATTCGTGAGCAAAACCCAACGAGACTGAGTACTTTCCCGGGAGACCAACTCACTGAGTACGCATGTGGACCGTCAAAGCCGATCTGGAAATGCCAAACGTCATAAAAATCGTAAGCATCCGGATCAGTTCATGGCAATGCGAAGAAAAATCGATGTCAAACCTTTGAATGAAGCATTTCCCGCAAGCTAGATAATCACATTTAAAGGGACTACAACATAGAAAGTTTGAACGTGGTTATCTTGTCAGCAAAAGGCCGAGCCACATTTTCTTCAAGTTTATAAAACAGGCACCAACCGCTCGTTGGTATGGATTCGCACGTGGCGAACAAGATCCGACCTGCGTGAAAACGACTTTTGACAAGATTCGTACGTGCACGTGTAAGGTCGAGCGACCTTGGGTTGCGCAAGTGCGTCGGATTCGGTGGGTTGCATGATGAGGGTGGTTTGAAGATACAAATATTACTTAGAGAGCGAATGCGTGAAAGACAATTGATACCGCACGGATAGGAGATCTGCAAAGGGCGCGACTGGGCTTGGATGATTTATAGAAGAAGAAGGATTGAGCGTGATGCGGGGAGGGCAATGCGCAGTCTGTGACCTAAAGGCAGACAAAGTCGAGGAGAAAGGTAAGCGAAAAAGAACACAGAGCCAAGTGAAGGGAGTTGAAAAAGACTGGTTTGAAGGTCTTCAGGCGACCAAGCGTGACCCGCTTCAAAAGTCCAGATGCGGTGAGGTTTTACTCTAGACGCGAGTTGTTTAGGCGTGAGTAGGAAATGTTGGATCAGTTCACTCGAGAGTTTAATGAAAAGGAAGTAAAAGCGCGAGGGAAAACGGTACGAATGGGTTGATTATGGTCCCATCGATTAAACAGACCCCACGCGGATTATGAAAGATGAAAGAAAAACGATGGCTCATGGCAGGTTATGAATCAGTGTAAAACCGACTGGCACGGCCATTTTAAGCATCGATTGAGCTTGGTCGTAATGAAAATTTTGATGGGCTGGTTTAATTCAAGCCTGGGACCGTAGTGCTCGCGACGGATGGCCTTTTCCGTAACGGTCAACGGCAAGCAGAAGCCTTTGTGCAAAGAAATGTACCGGCAATGATTGTACGCGAAGGTGCAGGTCTGGACCCTCTCGTTTTGAGTCATCCAGCGGCCGATTCACTGCGACCGTTTAGAGGAAGTGTTACCTATGCCAAAGGATACCTTCGAAAGGTCTTCATGCCTTTTGATACGACAATGTGAAGATTGGAGAGATGGAAGCTTCAGAGGAAGCGGTCCTTCTTCTTTTGATGAGCCCTTGTTGGGCGGTTCCGTTTACGGATGGAAGATGGTCTCAAAATTAATGGCACAATGATCAGACAATCAAAGCAGACGCCGAATCTCCCCAATTGGTTGTATTCATCAGACCTACTGCACTGTGCGCTCGAAAAACATTGATACAAATGGACTATCCTTCGAGAAGACATGAAGCTTGAGAAAAAGTAGGCGGAATGGAGACAGAGGAAACCATCAAATGTCACGGTTACTGAGGAGAAGTTCATGGTGGGATGCACTGAGGCAGCATGGCGAAAAAGGCCACCTAGCAAAGTCTCTTAAGTAACTTTGAATTTCAAGCATGGTTATGTGAATAAATCCGCATTTTTTCTCAAGCTTGGTTTTTTCCAAAATCTTCAATCGGTTCAAATTTGTTAATTTGTTCAAGTCTCATGTTCAGTGGTCATGATGAGATCAGTGATTGAAGCATCAGTTGCACAAGTTGCACACCCTGATTTGCTTCCTTTTCCAGGTTCCCTCAAGTATGGCCGGTTAAGTTCCAACCTGGCTAGGATTGCCCTCAAGCCCAAACAAGAGGCCAAGAGCACCATCCCGCCTCCCTACACACTCGCCATCTAATGCTTCAGAGCCAGCAGAAGTAGACAAGACTGTGTGAAGCAGTTGGCAAATTATATTACACAAGCCCACACATTTGTAGATTCACATCCGCACACAGCAGATACCAGAGCAAGAAAAGAGATCAGGTGCAACTAGCATGCATCTAGGGTCGATTGTCAGAGATGTGCCAAAAATCTTAGACTGATTTTCTTTGAATTGAATTGCGTAGTCTAGCTAATCATGGCACTCAGTTATGCCCAAGGTGGGAGCTGGAGATGTCTTGGCCTGGTGGGGTGGAACAGTGTTTCCTGAGCGGGTGATATGGATATGTCTTGTGCATTTGAAAAGCAACAGGTAGCTTTCAGTCTTTAATGTGTCATATTAGAGATCTCAACTCACACAATGTGATTTATTTGTTTTTCCTTGTAGATGGATGCTTAAGAGCCTTTGTCACTAGAGTTTCCCAATAAAAAAATGACAAAGGCATTAAATCAATTACCCACCAGGAAAAAAACAAATGCTTCATGTAGTGTCAGGTGCTAGCCCAATCAACTGTGTAAAGAAAGAAAAACCAAGTCTTGGAATCATTTTTTCACAAGAGAAATCCAACATTGACATCAGTCACCCTAGAGCCCTCATTGAGAACAAATTGGGGTACAAAATTGAACCCCTGTTTGTGCTTTGCTTCTCATGTAGGAAAAGCTCCCCACAGTGGCTGTGAACTTTTCCAGAGCCACAAAAGAGTTTTCCGGGTAGAAATTGATTGTGGAATAGAATGTGGACATTGTTTTTTGGATATTTAACAAAGAAATGGGCAGAGACTGATGAAACATATATTTCACATGCATTACACGAAGGCTTCTATCATATTATATCCTTCTATCAAGTGTTTATAAATTCTCTGTCTCCACATCCTGGCGTATTTGGGCGTGGATTTCTCTTATCTTCTCCCACACCTCAACACCAGATCCTCGTCATAACTCTATTCCTTTATCTTCCTAGTACATTTCGTGAGAGTTCTAATTCGGAGCTTATTACTATTGTAGTCCAAAAGATGGCCGGGGCTGGATTTGAACCAGCGACCAGATCCAATGGATCCCGACCCAACACGCATGGGCTGCCTTAACCGCTAGGCTACCTGACCAGTACTCTCAGGTGTTCCCCTATGTCCTTATAGGGTATGGTTTACACCATGTGACCCTCAGGTCACAACAATTACTAGCCTCGCTGATCTGGTGTCTATTGACAACAGAGACTAAGACATGTCAGGTTTCTAAAATGCCCGGTGTTTCCAAATGGGCATTTCAGTCTATAAAACATCAATGTAGTGGTTCTATATGGATAAAACACTGATGCAGGACTTGTTGAAGATCAAAGGAAGATGTTAGGAATATGGAGGAGGAGGTGATGGACATGATAGAGGAGAGTAGCTACCCAAGTCTAGAATTCCGCATAAACATTTGCTGACATCACTGGCTTAATGTCTATAAATCCAAATAAAATGGTTTGGAAGGATTGTATGAGCTCAACATTGATTGGACTTGTTAATTTGCATAACTTCGCTTGCTTGCTTATATGCATATCTTAGGCGCTGGGGGAATTCTTAGCATAGGAAGAGTTCAAATATGCAGGGCAATGCCCAAGGCCTGCTTGAAACTCAATAAAGTCTAGCAAAGGTGGATTGCGAGCTCCATTTGGTCGTGCTTTGAAGGTCAGACCAATGTTTTTGAGACATGGCTAAGTCGATTCTCATATAAGTTCTTTCACATCACGCCAGTCGATCCAATTGCCACCAAAGTAGTCCAAGGGTTGTAAAGCTCTACAATCTTGTGGAAAATTGCCAATACACTTGACTGTTGACACATAAATTCAAGTTTAAAAAGCACGGGAAGGACGAAATGATTGTGAATTTCTTCAAAGTTCAACCGGCTATGTTGGAAATTCAGGCTAAGCGTCGTCAAGTTCGACCCTGTGAGATCGAGAAAGCGGTAAAGCATGTTTGGCTGAAGAGGTAGACTGGTTTCACGACTGGTGCTGATCGAGATAGAGCTCAGCTTAGTGGACAAAGGGTGAAGAAACTAAGACTCCTCGACTGATTCAACTTCAAGCCCGTTGATCACCAGCTGAGACAGATGACGGAGTCGAGAAAGGTGAAATCCTAAAGACTTGTCTACAGGACTAGGATTGATCTTTTCCGCCAGCTTGTCGCATGTAAATGATTGAAGCTGTGGTAGTTGGTTAATGAGCGGGATGACAACTTCAATGAGGGAAATGCTGTTGTCCATTTGAGTTATTCGGGTGTTTGAGCCGCGTGACTAGTGGGATCAGTCGGTCGAAATACCTCCGAGCATCAAATTCAGAATCCAACCCCTTCTGCATGCATTCGAACTCCATAGCAAGTGTATTGATATTGGAACAGTTGAGAAGCAAATGGTGAACGCTATGGGGTGCAGTTTTCCTCAACAGCATTTTCGTAAGGCACCGTTGGCCACGATAAAGGAGAGGACTGATTTCCTATTGCGTCTTGGTTCATACAAATTCCTAATGTTAGACGTTGTACCAGATGTCCCTTTTTCGGAATAATGCTCTCGAGCCACGAATTCGTTTGTCTTGGTAAACAAGTCGGAAATATGAGATTCTACGTTGAAATCCAATAAGCGAAACAGTACGCGTTCAGCCACAAATTAGAGACTGCGATTGTAGAATGATAGGTCAGCTTGCATACCTTCCACAGCACTGGCCGGTAAAGGTTGTATATCTTTCGGTTAACAGTAGCCAGAGCTTGGGAAGTGTTCAACACGGGCGCTTAATCGTTTGGGTACGCGTAATAGGTCGTCTCACTTTCCAAGGCATTTGCGGTCGAAGCAAGATGGATTGAAAGCAAGTTATCGATTTGTCCCTATATAATATAACGATCCGAGCTTCCACGTGCCAAATGAGCCTTCGAGCCTGATCGAGGCAGAGGACCTTATTGTAATTAGAACGGGATGGGGAAAGAAGGGAGAAGGTTACATATACTGGGAGCAAAAGCATCCTCATATAACAAACGACCAAAACATCTAAGTACTTTTCCCAATCCGTCTATCTTTCGACCTCTCCGTCTTTAGCCATTTCATTCCTCGATTACGCCATTCTCCAAATACTCATCTCTCTCCACCTCTTCCTTGTGTTCCGTTCATGACTATACAGTATTGTTTCCAACGCGTTGCCTGTCCGTGTTTACGACCTTTGGCAACGCTAGCGTGCATTTCCCGGTCATTTTGCCGTGTGCGCACCGCAATCACCAATTTAGGGGGTCAATTGTGCAGTATATCGTAGACGCATTCGAATTCAACCGGTCGCCTGTGATCAGAGTCAAATGTGATTGTTGTTAAAGAGTTGGTGCTTCATTGGAGTTGGGAAAGGTTGGGTACCCGTCATCCGGAGTCCGGAGATCTGAAAATAAATGGGTGTGATCACATGATTTTTACCGGTCTCATGCCAAGAAAAGGACACCCAGCTGGACTTCACGTTTGACTTCCAGTGTGATTCTTGGCATGTCTGGTGGCAGGAATATATTTATGACAACAGCAGCTTAAAGCTCTCTAAAAGGGGTCAGGAAGATACAAAACTACCCAAGACAGCCAGAACAGGCCGTGTCAAATAAAGGGAGGCAAGTCGGAGGGGGGGGGGGGGGGGTGCTAGACCAAGACGGCCTCAATGATATATAACTGCCAATGAGGTTCCAACACTACACGCATACCCATGTCATTCTGTGACACAGGATGAGGGAAAAAACAGACGATAAGGATTGTAATCTAGTGCGACGAGCTCTTCGCCACTTGAGCCGTATCCCACGCCACACGCTCGCTCTCTTCTGCCTCAATCTCCTTCACTAAGGGTACCAAATACCTCACATCCTACAACAGTATAAACCGATACATTAACTTGACATTGAGAGGATTCAGTGTAAAGTAAGAGAAACTCACATCCTCTGGTTTCGTCCATTGAGCCTTTGGCAACTCCTTATGAAGGATCGAAAGCTGGAATGCAACTCTGAGACGGTAAGCTCGATCGTACTGTTCACGCTCCGATAGACGAGAGAGGGCCTGTTCGGGAAATAACATCAGTCATTTGTTTTCCGTCTTATCAACAAGTATCAAAGATTGACCTTTTGAACGGCAGGGTTTTCCTCAATGATTAAGTCGTCATACTTCAAGCCATGTTGACGGTATCCGGCCAAGTTGGCATACCAGCCGGCGATCGGCTTGAGGAACCGATAAAGTGATTTATTGGCTCTGATTTGTTGATAGACTGATACTCCGAGTGCTGACATGTTGGTTCGTTCAGTTTTTTTTTTCTTTTTTTTCTTTTTTTTGGAGGAGGGGGGAAAGGTGGATGTGAGCTTGGTTGAGAGGTGAGTTGATGTGTCTCGTGAGTGGTGAGTGATGTCTCTGCAAGGCGCCAGTTGGACGATGGAACGGTTGAGGAATGACCCGGACCAAGGCTGTCCGCTGTCGTAGGACGAACACTCTCGTGACATGTAATGCTACATGTCTTTCTTCACGTGACACTGCTGTTTTACAAGATGACACCTGCTGCATCTTCTCCTAACAAGGTTAAGGGGGAGGATGATGCTTATAGGAGAGAGATGGTCAATGAAACAGAATGGGGTATCTGTATTTTGAGATAAAGTTTATCTGTTTACAATTCTGATTAATCAATTGGATTGGATTGACTGTCCAATTGAAATTTATCACAATAAGAAATGTTAATTGAAATTATAATTTGATCGATTGATTGTTTTGATAAATCGAATATCTCACTTCAAATCATAAAAGGCTAATTAATTTATATCATACGAAGAGACAAGAACAATTATATTTATCCATATATTATAGTAATCGAAAGCTATATAACCAACCATCAGAGCCAGAGCAAAATTGGATTATAATTCAAATTCACGATTGAACAGACTGCTTGGGATTCAAAATGTTGAACTCTCGAAATATTCTGCGACCCTCAAATTTGTAAATTAACATTTGATCAAATAATAATAATAATTACATCATACATTTCAACTGAACTGACATACTAACATTCTTCTTCTTCAAAAAATAAAAATTAGGGCATACGATTTATCGATCGTAATACTAAAATTAATCATCAATTTGTTCTTCAGAGAAATAAGACCAAGAGGATCACATAAAATACCCAAGAAAGGTCCTCTAATATTTGTTGCTGCACCGCATCATAATCAAGTTCAGTTTCCAAAAAAAAAAAAAAAAAAAAAAAAAAAAAAAAAAAAAGGTTTTTTTTTTTTTTTTTTTTTTTTTTTTTTTTTTTTTAAATAAAAAAATTTTCAAAAAAAAATGGGTTAAAAAAAAAAAAAAAAAAAAAAAACGATCGAAATGAGTTTCTTGATGCTTATTATTATTATTTTTTTTTTTTTTATATATATATATATTTTTTTTATTTTTGGACCATAGTTTTTAGATCCAGTAATATTAATGTCAGAAGTAAGAGCAGCAGAAAATGCAAGAAGAATTTCATTCCTAATTGCTGAAAAGAGTATGAAAAGACCTTTCATTGGTTTAATGGCTAAAATTATGCAATCTAGTAAGATCATTCTTATATATATATATATGTTCACAATTGAATCAATTACACTGACCTAAATCTATTTGCTTTATTTAGTACCAGTTACAAGAGCAGCTGATAATGCAAAAGATGGAACAGGTACAATCTATTTAAAATATACTGATAATGACGACTTAACTATCATTTATGGTCATCTAACCATCTTTACAAAAGAACTCAAACCTAAAATGCAAATCATGTTACCAAAACAATTCGGTTTTGCTACAGTTGAAATTTTAGAAATTTTGAATGATTTTCAAATTAAAGTTAAAAAACCATTTAATAATAAAGCATCAGAAATACTAAAAGATGAAGGTTCAAAAATTGAAAATAATCAAATTGATAATCAAAATAGTCAAAAACTTGGTATCTCTTTCAAAGTTTTACCTTATATTGATCAGGTTCGTTTTCCTCCTTTTCATAATATACATATATTTGAAACAAGAAGAATTTTACTGATGAAGGATTTCTCTAGTTTAGACAAAGATGTATAGTAGAGTATATGAGAAATTAAAAAATGGAGGATGTTTAGGGATTTTTCCAGAAGGAGGATCACATGATAGAACTGATTTATTACCATTAAAAGCAGGAGTTTCAATAATGGCATTAGGAGCGATGTCAGCAAATCGAAATACTATAGTACAAATTGTACCAGTTGGATTATCATATTTTCATCCACATAGATTTAGATCTAGAGCGGTAGTAGAATTTGGTTCACCAATCTCAATCCCACAAGAATTAGTTAGAGATTTTGAGAAAGGAAATGAAGAAAAAAAAGAAGCGATAGGAAAATTGATGGAATTAGTTTATGATGGCTTAAAATCAGTTACAATTCAAGCACCAGATTACGAAACTTTACAAGTAATTCAAGCTGCAAGAAGATTATATAAACCACCAGATCGTCATGTAAGTTTAGGTACTGTAGTAGAGTTGAATAAAAGATTTATTACAGGGTATCTAAAATATCAAAATGAACCTAAAGTTAAAGCACTGAAATTAAAAGTTTTAGAGTATAATAAATCTTTGGGTTATTTAGGTTTGAAAGATCATCAAGTTGATAAAGTTAATAAACTTTGGTGGAAAAGTTTATTACTTTTATTTTTTAGAGCTGGTCTTGTAACTGGTTGGGGAGTTTTAGCTTTGCCCGGGGTCGTACTTAATGCTCCAATGTTTATTTGCGCAAGTATAGTATCCAGAAAAAAAGCTAAAGGTAAGTCATCAAATTTAATCCATATTTCCAAAAATCCATACAATGATCATTCTGACGAGGTTTTTTTTTTTTTTCAATATTTTATAGAGGCTTTAGCAGCTTCGACTGTAAAGATTGCAGGTAGAGATGTTTTAGCAACTTGGAAAGTTTTAGTCTCTTTAGGTCTCGCTCCTCCACTTTATATTACCTATGTAGCAATCGCCATCTCACTTGCCCTAAAATATGATATACCACGTAAATATGTAGTCTGGACACCACTCGCTATGCTCGTCGCTTTACCTTCAATAGGTTACTCTGCACTAAAGTTTGGAGAAGTAGGAATGGATGTCTATAAGTCTGTCGTCTTTTTTGTTTTCGTTCTTTTCTCTCTCTACCATTTAAACTGATGTTCTTTTGAAAAATGCGGTATATTAGATCACTTCGACCATTATTACTTTCATTATTGATAAATCAAAAACAGCTAGATAAGATAAAAAGAATGAGAGAAGAATTACAAGAAGAATTGCATTCAGTAATAGAAGAGTATGCACCCAAGATTTGGGAGAATTTTGATAGTTTTAGAATTCATACACCAACATCTGATATAGGACCCATGAATAATCATAACAAAGTGAATGATCATACAGATTTGATCAATCATCCATTAAGTTGGTTAGACGAAAGATTATTCGGTTGGTCACAATATGATTCTAGTAATAGACGTAGAAGAGCGCTTTGGAGTACCGGATCGGATGAAGATGAAGATGAGAATAGTAGTAGAGTACCAAGTGGTTATACATCCGCAACAGAGGAAGATGAAGAAGAAGGCGATTACGATAGCGTAGTAGGTATGTTATCTAGGTTCACTGGTGGTGTAGGTGTTAGGAGTAGGAGAGGTAGCAGGGCTAGCAGATCTAAAAGTCATATTAATCTTACTGCACTTGCTAGTAATTCTTCTCAAGACAATAATCATCGTCAAATTAAAAAAGCTGCTTCATCTTCTGTTATCATCGGTTCTTCCAATGAAGATGGATTAAGGAAATTATCTAGAACCAAATAATCACGAAAAAAAAAATTATAAAGAACATACATATAATGTATCTTTTTTTGTTTTTATCGTCTTGGTTCAAACTCTTCAAGATCTGAGCAAGAAGAAGAAGAAGAAAGTATTTCTATCAAAAGTCAGAATAACAAAAACAAAAACATAAACAAGAAATGTTGTTGTTGTAAACCTATCAGCTCATGAATTCCATATGAATTAAGAGAAGAATGTTATGTTGTCTCTGTATGTTGTGAATATAAAGAATACCCTTATCTCTAAAATAAAGTTTTTTTTTTTCTGTTTTCTTTTCTTATCTTAATATTGGTGCTTTTTTATTTTCTTTTCTATGTTGTAAAGTTTTTTTGTCTGTCTAATGGTGGTCATTTGTGAATAACCACAAAGCAAAAAAAAAAGAAGAAGAAGAAGAAGAAGAAGAAGAAGAAGCAAATATAGCTTTTTTAAGGTCATTGATAAACCACACCAGACCGAAAATTCGCTTGACGCCGGTTTTCCTGAACCTCAATAATTCTGCAAGTTATTAGCTTGGGAATGGGCTTCAACTTTTTTTGAAAGGGGTATTTATGAGATAGATATGACAACTATGACTGGTAATACCGTAGCATAGCTATCATGTAGGCTCACAGTCCGTTGCAATATCAAACCCTCAAACCGGGGCTACCAACCACAGCAAGTGCACTTTGGGGCTTGATTGAAAAATTGTAGACATATCTCTTTCAGACATATCTTGAGGTGGATTGGAATGCCCATCCTGGACTTTGACTTATTTAAAGTTGGTTTTGACATGAGTTCCTCAGCAAAGCGATGATATGTAGATTCCTCGTAAAACTCCTTAGGTTAGTAGGATAGTCATTTCTTGGGTCAAATGATTGTGCTTGGGACAAATGGACTCCATAAAGAAATTGAACAAATCTGTTTCTATAATCATATCTACAGATGGTGGAAAGGGTCCAAATCATGGATAAGATGGCCCATCTATGTATACACCTTATGAAAAAGTGGAGCACAAAGTCGCAGCCCTTGAGCGCTTACATATCAGTAAGGACCAAAAGGTCTTCAGTGTCATAAGAAATAAAAAAAGTATCAAACTACATACACACAATTCATCTGGAGGTCTACAAGGATCAAAGACCAAGTTCTAAAACCAAAAATACAACTTGAAGGTCTGGTGGCAAAAACTATAAAAACAAAATAAAGAGATAATCTTACAATTGTAAGTGATAACAGTAAGACTAAAAATGATAATGTTGTGAATATATATAAGATAAAGGTTAAAACCCGGAGGAGAAAACTTACAATCAGAATAAGAGCCAGAATTGGATTGTGCGGACCAAATGTCAAAAAAAGTACTACTTGGTCCAAACCAATTAATCAAGATTCGACTAGGGTCTCAGAAGCTAGGAACGGTGAGAATTCAAAACTGTTCTATTGCCCAGTTGGGATTTTTCTTTTGACTTCTGACTAAAGTATTGTTACTCTCAAACAAGGATGGCCAAGGTAGACATGGCTTAGATTTCTTACAAGAAAGCTAGTTTAAATGAGAGCCCTTGACACTTGTAACTAAATAGAAACATGTCTCAAGGATAGTTCCAACCAAAGAACATGAGACAAGGGACTGGCCTGGGTAGATACTAATGCAAGAAGTCTTGATAAGGCTACAGACTAAAGAGGCCAAAGCCTATAAAAACATTCATAAAAGTCTATAAAAGTGACTCTAGTTCCACAAGTGAAATTCCCTCACTCACTCAATTTTACAAATATCAATCAGCAGCCCAACTAGAACTCCCAGATAGCATTCCAGTCTGCTTCTGAGTATGTTCACTTGATTGTGCCATACTCACTTTTCCTACCTAGACTTCGAAGACTTATCATTAGTGATGTCTTTCAAGAAGCTCCAATGTATTTCATACCATTCAGATGTTACGGACCTTGATATTTCCTTGTCAAAAGGCAAAGTGCTAGTCCCAGATTTTGTAGGTTTTCTTTGAATAGCAAATTCTTTGGTCACATGCCCAATTTTCACAACACATTCTGTGTGTGGAATCCTTGTTGGTTAGCTCCAAAGCTCAGGCTTCCCTTACAATTTCTTTGAGTTTTGAGATTTTGTTCACTAGACCTAAGAGGCTGACTTTTTCTCTACTGTACTCCCACATTCTGTTGACAGGCACAGTAAGTAGGCCTATGCTCTGTTCTTTTTCATGACCAGATTCAAAAGCCTCTCTTGGTCTCATCTCAGCCTAGGACATTAGTCTAATCCCACATAATTAGTTTAATTTTTCAGGATCTCTTGGGTAAGTAAGCTAGACCACTCTTGAGCTATAAGCCCACCACTGCCAAGATATTTGTATCGGATGGGCCTATCCGATGTTCTATCACCCCAAGATATGCGATGCAGTGTCAGTAGGATTAGGTGCGATGGAATTACTATCGGTATCTAATGCTCTGACACCATATTGCAGTGTAATTCCATTGCACCTAATCCTACTGACACTGCATCGCATATCTCGGGGTGATAGAACATCGGATAGGCCCATCCGATACAAATATCTTGGCAGTGCACCCTGACAAAATGATTAGTTGGTTTACAGTTCACAGTGGATGTATATTGAACTTGTGTGGAGGAGAATCTTGAACAAAATTAAACAAATGTGAAAAACATGAAGCCAACCTTTAAACCAAAAGGTAGCATAGAGCTGTATGCTGGCTGTATATTGAAAATGTTCAACTAGGATTAGAACACTGGTGCATGGACCTGGTTATGAGGTGGTTCCCTGTGAGTGATACAACTTGGTCCTCTCTGCTCTCTATGAAAAGGCACTGACCTGGTGCATGGGTTCAGCAAGTTGTTGAGAAAGCAAACAGAGAGTTATGAAGTGAGATCTAAGGACTGTTTCTCTTTCCAAAGACAATGAATTAGTTTCTCTGTGGCTGGTTATCAGGTGGTTCCCTGTGAATGATACAACTTGGTCCTCTCTGCTCTCTACAAAAAGGCACTGACCTATCATGCATAATACAACAGATGAGATGAGAGCTAGATGATGACAGTCAAGAACAAATATTTCTATCTATCTGGTGCATGGGTTCAGCAAGTTGTTGAGAAAGCATCACTGCCAACATATTTTCATCACATGGAAGTTTGCTATGTAACATAGCATGTCTTCATGTGATGCTATGGACAATTTTTCAAGGTCCCTACCTTGGAAAATAGACCTATTGCATCACATCTTAGGCTGCTATGTGAAATAGCATGCCTCTATGTGATGCAATTTTCTTTGTGGTGCAAACAGAGGGTTATGAAGTGAGATCTAAGGAATGTCTGTGTGTGGGTTAGAGTAGAGCTTCTTTATATCTTGTTTAACATATGAGATAAGAAAAAAGAAGATGAAAGAGAAAGTAGAAGGGCAAGGGATGAAAAAGATTGATGGTATGTACTTCTCTTTCCAAAGATGAGGAAAGAGAAGTAGATGTCAAGGTGCCTAGCTAGTTACACTTGGGTTTGCTAGTATTGTTTAGGCAAGAGGTGTTGTTGTATTTAGTGACCAGTTCTTTTAGTACTGTTCTCAGACCTCCCTTTCTTATACATCCTTCTGGACATGCATGAGCTAGTTATCTATTCCTGTGCATTTCAATCTTGGTGGTCCTCTCTGCTTTTTCTCTGTCAATTGGACTCCAACATATATCTACCAGTAGTATCAGGACTAAGGAAAACCAGTGGCAGGCCAATTTCCAGCTTGGTGTCCTTTATCAATGACTTTTGTTGTCAATATGGTTTTGTGAAAACCCCCTATGTGAGCCTAAAAACCAGGTAAATTGTGACAGAAATCCAGTGGACTACATGATACTTGGCCTGGGTACACCCCAGAATTTCCATTTATCTCTTGGTTTACTCTGAGGCCTCATTTGAGGCAATATACCTCAGGGGTCTTTGTCCAGGATGTCCAGGGGGGGTGGGGGTGCAGAATGGAAAAACCCCAAAGATCAATTTTCTTGGATGGGGGTACCAAGGAGACCCTCTTCAAAGGACTTCTCAGATTCCCTCTGACACAAATATCAGACACTTCCTACAAGGATACCTGGTATGATAAAATCCAAGGCAAATTCCTTGAAAGTGTACCAAGAGAGATGTTCCATGGCTTACAGTTCTAGAATTTAACAAGGTACTTTATGATTAAGTCATATAAATCATGAAAAAGGAATTGAAGAAAAACCAATACATGCACAGCAATGAACACATCCAATTTTGACTTAGATATTTTCAACCATTATATTTTTTTTTGCTGGTGAATTGGGGTGCATTGGGTGGCAACCTTTGAACACCAGAAAAATTCTGTCAGATGGTTGTTGTGAGGGGTAGACTTTTTTCTGGTCTACCTCACCACTTGAGTTGAGTGAGATGGGGTTATGTGAGGATTCTGTAAAAGGGGAGACCTGGACAGAAATGTAGCCAGATGACCTCTAAAGAGATAAGTTAGGTAGATGTTGGACAATGAGAATCTGCTGTGATTCTTCTAGTAAATTGAAAACTTATAGTAGCTTTCTTGTTCAAGTTTTGAATCCTGGTGAATAGAGTAGAAGTTCCAAGATCCTTGTGTCACAATAGTCACCCTAGATCTTACAAGCATTGTGAGTGAAGTAGTCACCCTGTCGAAATCCAATCGATACAATTAACCAAGACAAGGAACACACTACAAGCTTAGGAAGAGGAAAATGAAGATCAAAATTCCAACTTAGGAGAAAGAACAAACGATTAAAATTATAGTACAATATTCAACCTCGAGACTAGTGGGAAACGAAATTCACAGATCCTATCTAATGTGCAACAAAGGATTACATGAATAGGCTTCCCCAACAGATTAAGCAGCCCGATATAAGAGTATCCAACAAATCCCAACTAACGATCTCTTTCCTCATCTTGGGAAAGAGATCGTAAGTTCCGCCATTCCACTTTCCACACCCGTTCCCTTACTCAATATTCACCTGCTTCTCATCGTTCATATCTCTCACTTTTCTTTTCACTGATTTCTGTATATTGATGTTTTTGACTAAATGCGAACAGCTTGTTATCATTCCAAAGATCACTACACTTGTGCTCACATTATCTTCTCTTTTGGATTCTTCTCTGTACCTGGAAATAGGTACTAATTAAATCCCTATATCCCTTTGTACAAACCTCAGTCCTGATTCTCTTTCTTTTCCTTCTTCTTTGTATCTATAGGTCAGAATCCTCTATTGAGAGAAGTTGTAGGGCAGGAGCTTATCTGTGCTATACGCACTCTATCAGGCGTGTTCTGAAACTATCTAGAAATCTTCACACCCCCTCTCCAGTTGGATTGACTTCCTTCCACCCCTCTATTCTGGAAAACTCTTCCCAGAATTTGTTAGGCTAAATAGTGAAGGCTAGAGAGAAGGACAATGGCTTTGTTCTACACTAACACAGAGGAATATGAGTAGGAAACAAAGATTTATATCTCAGAGAGATAGTTCACCAGACTACTTTTTTAGGGAATGTTGGGAACTTCAGAGAGATATAAGGCTCAAAAATTCTTCATTGAACAAGATTTTTGGTTGGGTGTAAAATTGTGGGTAGGGGGGCAAAAGGGGCACAAGGCTGAGGGAGGTGGGGTTATATATCTTTAATGGATCTTTCTTGGCCTCAGTAAAAAGATTTTTCTTCTCCTATCTTTATAGAAAGCTGAGATGATATCACATTGCCCAATAGTGTGCCCTCCAGTGTAATTTTTTTAAGCTCATTTTGAGTGCATTGTAGGACACACCCTGTCCATATCAAGGTGACTTGTCAATGAGAGCAGATGAAGAACTTTTTAGTTCTTTGATTGTTCTCATTTTTCACCCAGAGCCAGCACATGAGTCTTCCCTTTATGCAAAGTAACTTCCTTTTTTGCTCAATGCACCATGCACTGAAAGGTGTGTACTGTATGCCTGTGTATCACTGCACAGTTCACAATTGTACTGATGTTCATGAGCTGACATCATGATGAACATGGATCAGTGACTTGTTTTGAATGGACATGAGTAAGGGTGGGCTTGAGCCCTTGGGCCACCACCCCCCAGACACTAAGGCACTGAATTTGAGAGGGATTCTGAGGTGATTTCAAACATGACACCATGTGCTCTTGTCAACAAGTCACCTTCATATGGACAGGGTGACAAAGACATGTAGCACTTGGAGAAAAATCCTACACTGCCAAGATATTTGTATCGGATGGGCCTATCCGATGTTCTATCACCCTGAGATATGCGATGCAGTGTCAGTAGGATTAGGTGCGATGGAATTACACTGCAATATGGTGTCAGAGCATTAGATACCAATAGTAATTCCATCGCACCTAATCCTACTGACACTGCATCGCATATCTTGGGGTGATAGAACATCGGATAGGCCCATCCGATACAAATATCTTGGCAGTGCTAGTAGCAAGATTTCACTAACAGATATGTCTTTTTAAGGGGAGCTACCTCCAACTATCTGTGAAGCTACCCAGTGTATCATCTATGTCACCAAAACACATGTCCCCCAATCAAATGAAGGAGGTGTAACAGAATTGCTATTGTAAAAACACTATGGGAAAACCCATCTTTACCTGCTGGTAATAATAATTGGGGCAGGTAAATAAGATTTGGTGATGATTTTATTTGCCTTCCAAGATCACTTTTATTCACCTGTACATGGTTGTTTAATGGCATTAAAAGTTACATGTCTTCAATATTACTTACACTTGGATAGAAAGCTTCAATGCAGATTCACTGAAATCTTCTACATTTCTGGATAGCTGGAAGAAGTAGAAATCACAGGTAGCTAAAATTGAGTTTGGGAAGACAGACAATATTATCACTAAATTCTAGCACCATTTTGGGGTCAAAGTATGAGGATCTGTAGCTGATGGATTTCTTTTCCAAGTCATTAGGCATCAATATCACAATCTTTCTTGATTATTCTTGGACAAGGAAAGGAGTATGTTCTGGATAGCAAGAAGAAAATAAAATTGTACCAGTCAATAAACTCAATCTTGTGCAGGCAAAAAAAATCAGCATAAATTTTGTTTAGCTGCCACAATAAAATTTACAAGCAGGTAAAGATGAGTTTTCCTGTAGTGAAAGCCTTTTAAACCAGTAGCCTCACCATTTGTCCCCCAATTTGATGGAGGAGATGGGGAAAAAACATAGTGTAATATAACCAAGTCTTTATTTGTACTTGATAATGTAAACATATGTAATTTAGCAACTTCATATATGGGCTCTTGATACTGAGTCCTGAGAGAGAAGTGTACTCAATACACATATGGTTACACATGAATTATCAGTATAGTTGCATACATATCACTGCTGTTGAGATATAGTATTAGTAATATGGTAATGGGATTGTAGTTCATAAGTGATGGACAACTCAAATCAATTAAACCCTCCATGTCTAAGTCTAAAATAAGGATACTCAAGTTGAGGTACAACATTGGTGTGCCAAACCCATCAGTCTGTGTCTGAAAAAGGAAGGAGGTTGGTAGTCAAGTTTGTACTGGTGGTGAAGGCAATCTGTTATGTTATGCTTTATATGTTTCATTCTTTTCCAATTTGGCTTATTATTTCATTGTCTATTTTTCATTTGTTCTCAAAAAAGTAAGTGTAAGAAGGAGACTTCACCGCCAGCAAAAATTACTCGGACAAGGCTGTCCGAGTAATTTTTGCTGGCGGTGCTTGTTCACAGGCTAATTTGTTGAGGCAGTGAAACTGGCACATAAACCTGTCTCTGGTCAACCACTGCCAACATATTTTCATCGCATGGAAGCTTGCTATGTAACATAGCATGTCTTCATGCGATACTATGGACCATTTTTCAAGGTCCCTACCTTGGAAAATAGACCTATTGCATCGCATCTTGGCCTGCTATGTGACATAGCATGCCTCTATGCGATGCAATTTTCTCGGCAGTGAGCATCTCTGAATCTTTTTCTTCAGTGAAATTTGTAATAATTCAAGACTCTGAATTCAGTTATTGAGGACAACCTGGGATATCAGGTGTCAGCATTAGCAGTCTCTGAAAGGTGCAGTGCCTGAGAAGTATGAGGAGTTACTTGCACACATGTGACAGGGATTGGAAACCAGATGAGAAGACAAAAATAAAGGTACTAGGAAGAAATAAAAAGCAGTTGTAGAGAAATTAGTAAAGGGAGGAAAAGCTTTAGCATAACAAAAATTGAGCCACTTACAGATTCTTTCCGATGAGGAAAGAATCAAGGACTTGTCTGACTACCCTGATATATAAGAGAAAAACACACAAACATCAAACCAGTTCACTTGAGCACACACTGCTTATTTCAGTATCAAGCAACTCAAGCACAGACATGCTGGCTTATTCCAGTTCAAATTGTTCAAGCACAAGCCACCAATTGCCAGTTCAAGCACATAGCTTATTCCCATCAGCAAGAGCTAGCTCTTATTCCCATACATTAGTATCTGCCATGTGCTGGAATCTAGTCCACAACTACTGATGCTAATATAGAGAAGTGATGTGTCAGAAGAATGATAGGGTTGAATAAATGACAAAGAGATGAACTTGAAGTAAGAGTGAATAACATAACTTGAGGGATTTGACTAAAGACCTTGAAAGCACAGATGTTGATGTATCATGATAAAATTGAATCACAGTGAGTCCTTTTACTGTTTTTCCCTCATTGGTGTTATGTTTCAACTTCTAATATTTTCTCTACCAGTTGTTTTGTTGTTGCTTGCTTTTTGATCACTCCTCACCTGTGTAGTCTGTCTTCTGTTGAGTGCTTACTGCCTAAACCTCACCTCTTAGCTCACAGGCTTACCTTGTACCAGGTCTTTGAATTTAGAGCTTGAAACACTACACCACCAAGAAAATTGCATTGCATAGAGGCATGCTATGTCACATAGCAGGCCAAGATGCAATGCAATAGGTCTATTTTCCAAGGTAGGGACCTTAAAGAATGGTCCATAGTATCACATGAAGACATGCTATGTTACATAGCAAGCTTCCACACAATGAAAATATGTTGGCAGTGCTAAGTGTTTCTTTACAATCACTACTTTTATACAACATGTAGGATATGAAAAATGGTGATAACAGGGAGTAGGCACCTTTACTGTGTCCCCATAAACCTCTACCACAGCTTTGTTCAAGCTTGGGAGCAAGCTTGCTCACACAATTCATGAAATTGAGCTCCTGGGTCCATTCCTAGCAGCCAAAACCACAATCCAACAGTTTTTCCACAGCACCTCCAGCTTCTTTTTTTTTCTATAGATGACCAACCAACCATCTGAGCCCTGTCCCCATGCCTTCTAGCCACAGCCAGCCTTCACTTCTACCAAGTGACACAGAATTTCTTGCACAACCTAATCAATGCCCACCCATTCACCAGCTTCTGCCTTGTATGATGCCTATGCCATGTGGGTATCCAGGGAAATGAGGAGGCAGTCAGGTTGGCAAAAATCACCACCAAGCTTGAATCTTCCAAACCTAAGCTCCTGTTAATGTTAGCTTCCACCAGCCAGTGCATGAATGCATTGTTGAAAAGTGTTCAATTGCTGACCCCCCCCACAAAAGATTGTACACCAGTTGTGACACATGTACAGCTCAGCTGTACCTTGGCAAGCTCTTGTGGCCCTCCCATGCCTGGAGGAAGCTGTGATAGCCCCACTCAGGGTTAAACACTTACTGTTAGCCCTGAGGACTTCTCAGAAGTCTGGTAGACCACAACAAGACATGATTACATATAGTGATCTGGTGGAATAGATGTGGTCCCTAATGTACATATGTAGAAAGATAGTTTAGCTTATCACATGTAATAAATAGAGTATTAATGAAAACACATCTCAGGCTCAATTTCAAAATTTGTAAAAATATACTTATGACAGGAGCCAACTAGCAGGCCCTGTCATTTGAGTAAACAACCACTTGCTAGCCTAAGTGGCCCTGTCATAGAATGAGGCAGAACCACAGCCATTCCATATCCTGTAATAAAATATAAGTCTTCAAGTTTGGACAAATGTAGTAACCTGGGGTATCAGATACAGAGTGAGTACTTGAAGTCTTTGGCTATGCAGCCAGATGAAGCTGTCAGCCCTTGAGATCTTACCTACTAACAAGATCCATAAGATCTTCACTTTAGTGACACTAAAAGAAAATATAATAATAATAATAATAATAATAAAGATAAAGATAAAATAATAATAATAATAATAATAAAATAATAATAATGATAAATAATATGTAAATAATTACAACACCTTTGAGTCTAGTGTCAAAGACTCAAATCCATTGTAAATAAAAAACCTGTATACATCTTACAGCCTAGTATCTAAGGCTTGAAAAATATTACTTAATTTTTAAATAATAAACAGTTCGAAACAGACTCAAACCAGTTCAATTACAGGAAAAGAAGAATGAATAACCTAGAAGAAGGAAACAGAACCCTTCAGTTACTTATCCAACACAGTAACAAAGATACAGGCTTGATCAAGAGTAAAAAGCCTCATGAACTTTTTTGATTCTGGCCTAGTTGATCCAAATAAAACCAGACTAAAATAGATTTACAATGCCACTCTGTATTCATCAAAACTGATCCAGTCTAAAAACTTCTCAAATATGAATATTCCGATTAAAAAATCCCTACCACCTTAATCATCAAGAATACCCAGAAAGTAGTAAAGTTACCCTGATGACAAGATACTGGAAGTTTGTCTCCAGGCTTCAGAGAACCCTGAGTTATGATGTCACACAGAAATTAGACTAGGACAGTGCACAAAATCCAAGTGGACTGTAAACTACTGCAAATAACAACCCCTGGATTCAGCTATAAATAGAGAAGCTATCTACTAGGATAGACAAAAAGGACATGCAATCATACCAACAACACCTCAGCAGCTTTAACTCACCATCTCCAAAAGAGACTACTAGTTATTACTTCTGAAAATTCCACCTTTAGATTGAGTCACTATTTTTTTTTTTACATTCCACCCAGAAACTCAAATTACTGTTAGCTCTACCCTTCAGATCCCTAAGCTTCATCATGTTCTCACCCTTTTGCTCTATCTCAACTGTAGCCCTCTCTGTACTGTTGTTTCTGGTTCTACTACTAGGTAAGCCCCTTACTTGGTAGTGTATTCTTTGGTCATAGACCCAGTTCTTGCAACTATTTGTTGGCAAGATCCCTGCAGTTCATAGAACTCAGGCTACTCTTAGACTTCTAGTCTTTGAAGAACAGTATAAGGTCTAGAAGCTGACCACTTCTTTCTGTTAACCTACAGTAGGCCTTGGCACGTTTAAGTGATCACCCTCTTGAACTTCAACCCACTCACCTGTCATACCCAGACGGACTCAGTCAGGACTCTTCCTAGGTATGTGAACTAGACCATGCTAGGACTCATAGATCTTCCATCCTGCCAGAAGCTATGGAGCTGAAAGGACAAACCTGGCACACATGGCACAGGGATCAGAAAAGAAATATAATTCTGTAAGAAGAAAACCAATGAACTTGAGTTGTGATAAACTTGGTGTTGATGGTATGGTAAAAGACTTACAGATTCAATTCCAATGAGGAAAGGAATCTGTTTGTTGCCCATACCCTGTTATAAAAGAGGAAAAAGAAATGCAGGCCACACATGGCCTATTCCACACATTTCAGTACCCTCATTCTCAAGCACATGCACTTATTCCCAGCAAAATTCTCTGAGACATCAACATTTCAAATACTCTCTGGGTCAAACATAGACCAGAATTCCCTTATGCTCTCTGGGTCAAATAAGACCAGAATTCCCTTACACTTTGAGTCATTTACATGAAACAAAATTCCTGATATGTTCTGGTTGAACCCACTCCAGAATTCCCTTTTTCTTGAAACACACTTGAAACTTTACTTCAAAATTCTCCTGGTGGCCTTGACACGGATATTCCCTGACATATTCATACAGTGAGGAAGAGGTAACCTGAAGGGTATATGAACCCTGAAAATGTCTGTTTGTCTGTGAACACCTGATAAGAGTGAGATGGATATGAGTGCATGCTGGTCACTTCCTGCCTACAAGAGTGGTTCTGACCTGGTAAGGGTCAAATGGAATAGGAAAAGAGGCAACAGGGAAGTGAGGCTTGTTGAGATATGGAGTGAAAGGAGGAAAAATGGGCAGCTTCATTTCAATCCCTTCAAACCTGCTGGCAAAGTGTAAGACACTAAAGCAAGCGAACTGTTAGAGATATGAGACAAGTCTAGTAAATGTAAAACAAAAGATAAAGAGGTGTGATAGAAATAGAAACAGATAGTATGAGTTTAGGATGCAATGGGATATAGCATGTGCTAAGATTGTTTGAAGACACATGGGTTTCTTTTTTGTTTCTCTGATATAAGAGCGCAGATTCACCTACTCTGATTCTCTCTTCATCCGTTATTGAATTGAGAATCGGAGTAAGTACTCTTCTTTCCCTTAAGAGCTGTTTGTCTTTTTCCTGGTGCTAAATCATTTGTTTTCAATGTTGTTTTCTTCAGATCATTTTTCTTTGTTGTCTTGTCTCACTTGTTCTTCTGATCCTTGCTTATTGCAGGTCAGCTCAATTTTTGTTGAGCCTCTGTTTTGCGCACTCTCTGCTCACAGCTCACTCTGTGACCTGCTCATACCAGCACCACTGAGACATTTGTTTCATTACATGGTAGTGGGAGCTCGTTATCGATAACCCGACCTTAAAGTTGTATGTCATCACCTGTAGCTGATATTGAAGACGTACATGAAGGAGACGAAGAAGTATCATCATCTGGATCACATGACACAGTTGGCAACTCGCTACCTGTTAGACTAATTACTCCTACTGCTAACATGTCAACCGATCCTACTACAAGCACAGTCACCACTGTGGAAAGCTCCATTGTTTTTAGTACACCTGTTCAACAGTACGCGCAAAAGTTCATGAATGTGCTACACAAGTTCCAGCTCACTACCAAGCTAACAGATGAAAACTACAGAGCATGGAGCCAACCTATACTTGAAGCCTTCATGTCTATAGACTGCCACAACTACCTATTAAAGTCTAATTTTGTTGCCAGTACACTCATGGAAGATCTTCATGAAAAAACTAAATTTCTCATTACCACATACATACTCAAACTCTGTGATGAGAACAATGAAGCTATGAGTCAAGCAGCTCTGAAGAAAGGTACAGGTTTGGATACAACCATAGAATATGATCCACATGCTCTCTGGAATTTTTTGAAAGCAAGGCACTATACTATAACTGAAGGAAAACTTTGCACAGTGGACAAGGCTCTACATGATTACAAACAACAGCCTACAGACTCTCTCTCAGTTCATGTTGACAAATTTGAAAGACTTATACAGGAATTCTACAGTTTTGGTGGAGAAATGTCAGACATTCAGTCGGCCAGAATGCTAATGAGCGCAACCCCAACTGTTGATTCTAATGAAACTCTCACAGCTGTTATTTATGCCGTAGTGGACCCATTAACAAGGTTAGGACTTGCTACTTACCTAAAACAGATGGAAGCAAACTTGACATGGATGTCTCCGGTCCTACAACAGGCTAGCTCATCAGCAATAAGTGAAATCAGTAATAGAGTACAAAATAATTATAAATCTTCACACATTAATTACCATAGAAAGTGTACTGCCACACAGTGTATTGGCCCACACAAAGTTAAAGATTGTTTTGCAAAGCCTGGTAATGAGCAAAGGAGGGCCAAATGGATTGCCAAGAAAGAGGCTCAAAGAGGAAATACACAAAATGCGGCTGTGCATGGGATGTTTATACAGGGAATGAAAAATGTCACTGCAAGTCCTGCAAACTTTGAGTCAGATGGAATGATCAGCCTTCACACCATATTCAAATGCAGCTACACTAATAAGGAACTAGCTCATATCATTTCTGAACAACCTGATGAACTAAATGTAGATGTAGAAATTGCATCACCAGCCTGTTTTGGAGAAGTAACTACCGTAGCTCCAGTCTTGGCAGCAGTTAGTGATGAAAGCATCATATGGGGACTTCACAACACTGGTGCAACTCATCACATGTTCAATGATCTCAGGTTTTTTGTTGCCTCTACTCTAGTCAAGAATGATGATCCCAGCAAACGACTAAATCTGGCTGGGGGAAGTGCTTTGTTGGCAGTACACTCAAAGGCACTGCCAAGATATTTGTATCGGATGGGCCTATCCGATGTTCTATCACCCCGAGATATGCGATGCAGTGTCAGTAGGATTAGGTGCGATGGAATTACACTGCAATATGGTGTCAGAGCATTAGATACCGATAGTAATTCCATCGCACCTAATCCTACTGACACTGCATCGCATATCTTGGGGTGATAGAACATCGGATAGGCCCATCCGATACAAATATCTTGGCAGTGAGGGCAAAGCTCATCTTAAGGCTGGAGATGGAACAACGTTTGAACTGAATGACTGCTTGTATGTACCAGAACTCAACAGACACCTAATTGCTGGAGGATTATTAAAGAGAAAAGGGGTTCATGAAGCTTACAGCCCAACAAACAAAGACTGCTTCTCCCTGGTTTATGACAACAAGGCACTGTTCAATGGCACATTTTCAGTTAACAATCTCATGCTACTTCAACTTGAACCGGTGAGCCCCTTTGCTTGTAACATACCGGCATCGATAGAGATGGTAACTCATGCTGTATCCCTGCAACATTGGCATCTAGGACATCTGAGCAATAGATACCTTGAGCTAATGGGAAAAGATGAGATGGTTCTGGGGTTACTAGAGGAGGAAGGCTGCAATAAGAACTGTGTGATCTGTTCACTGTCAAAAAATCATAAAATCCCACATTCAGCCACTAGACCTAGAGCTATCCATTTTCTTGAGAATGTACATGTTGACCTGAGTGGAATCTTTTGTACCTAAGCAATAAGTGGGGAGTGCTACTACATCTGTTTTGGTGATGATTATTTGGCATTTTGTCATATATTTGGATTATAGGACAAGACTAAAGAATCTGTTCTAAGTGTATTTAAGACCTACATTGTGATAGCAGAAAGACAAACTTGTCAAAAACTGAAACAATTCACATTAGAAAATGGGGGGGAGTTCATCAATGAACTACTGGGAAACGAATTAAAGACACTTGGTATAGTCATCCATCCCACAGCTCCCTACTCTCCAGAAGAAAATGGTGTTGTGGAACAAGGAAACCATTTAATCGCAACCAAGGCTCGTGCCATGATGATAGAATCTGGTGCACCATTAAGATTCTGGTATCTGGCGTGTGCCACAGCCATGTTTCTCATCAACAGAACAGTTACATCAGTATTAAAAAACAAAATGACTTCATTTGAAGCTTGGCACTTCAGAAAACCCTCAGTAAACCATCTTCGAGTCTGGGGGTGTCAAGCATTTGTACTTATCAGAAAGGAAGAATGCCTAAGCAAATACTCACCTGTCAGCTCAGAGGGAATCATGGTGGGATTTGTGGAAGACAACTTCAACTATCAGGTGTACGATCCAAAAACAAACAAAGTGGTTGTGTCACATCATGTTACGTTTAACGAAGACCTATTCCCTTTCTTGAATACACTGAGGACTCAACCACCAACTCAACAAGAACCATCGCCGATCACAGACTGCAATGATAAAGAAATGCAGGAGACGGTCACTAAAATCACAACTGTGTCAAGGGATCAACTACAGAATGTGAATGAACAGACGACCCCAACTGTGATTGTACCTGACTCTGTCCCTAACTCTCCACCTGTCACTGAAGTAGCACCCATGAGAAGGTCTGCTCGTTTGGAAGGGAAAACTCACAACTACCACGGAATGGCCTGTGAGACGTACGAGGTCTTTCAGGTTGTGGACACTTTCGATTGTTTACCCGAGTGCTTTAAATCTGTTATACTCAACCTACCTCTACCCAAATCCTTCAAGAGTGCAGTAGGAGGTCCTGAAGGGGAGAACTGGCTTGCAGCCTGTAAGAAAGAAATCAACTCCATGCATGAGAAAAAGGTATGGATGGTAGTACCCCAACCATCTGACCGAAGGGTGATTAGAGGTCTGTGGCTGTTCAAACACAAACTCAGACCAGATGGAACAATACTGAAGTACAAGGCTAGATTTGTAGCAATGGGGAATTCCCAAGTAGAAGGTGTGGACTATGGGGAAACCTTTGCACCCACTGGGAAACCAGCATCACTTTGACTGATTATTGCCATTGCAGCTTTCAACGGATGAGAGGTTCATCAAATGGATGCAGTAACAGCTTTTCTCAATAGTGTGTTAGATGAAGTGATATATGTAGAGCAACCTGAAGGTTTTGCTGAACCAGGAAAGGAACGCTGGGTATGTTTACTTCATAGATCCCTGTATGGACTCAAGCAGGCTCCTAAACACTGGCAAGACAACGTCATCAAATACCTCATCCAGATTGGATTCATACAATGCGAGCAGGATTCGTGTACATATATCAGGTCAGATGTTACAGCAAACAAGTTCACTGCTGTGTATGTACATGTAGACGATTTTGCAATCACTGGAAATGACATAGAAAGGTTCAAAAGTGAAATCTCTCACAAGTGGGAAATGGAAGATCTGGGACTAGCCGAAACAATAGTAGGAATTCAAATTCAACAACACTCAACCTATGAATATTCCATCTCTCAGGCCAGACTAGCTGAACTTGTACTTGAGAGATTTAATATGATAGAGTGCAAAATGGCCTCGACTCCACTAGCAGTCATGACCAAATTACTCAAATCAACACCTGAAGAAGAAAAGGCATTTGCACTTGAAGCAAAACCGTACAGAAATGTGGTTGGCTCTCTTATGTACTTGGCACTCTGCACTCGCCCTGACCTGGCTCATGTTGTAGGAGTCCTATCCCAACATGTTGAACACTCAAGTATCAAGCACTGGAATGTGGCCATGCATGTGTTAAGATATCTGAAAGGAACAATAAGATGGGGCATACGCTACAATGGACGTACTACTACAGAAATAATAGGACAGAGAAGTCATGACTATCCACCTTCCCTGGCACAGACTGATGTGGACTGGGCTGGAGACCAATCTACACATTTCTCTACTATAGGTTATCTCTTCATGTTGTGTGGAGGGGCATTGACATGGAGGAGTAGGTTGCAACCTACTGTAGCGCTTTCGTCTATGGAAGCCAAATACCGAGCCATCACAGAGGCTGGTCAGGAACTAATCTGGTTACAAAGAATGCTGGAGCATTTTGGGTATGAAGACAAGAATCCCTCAAAACTACAAAGTGACAACCTCAGAGCAATTCATCTTACCTCAAAGAGTACTTTTCATGGCAGGACAAAACACATAGAAATACAGTACCACTGGATCAGAGAGGTGGTAAAGAAGGGAGAAATCATACTGGTGCACTGCAGGACTGGACTGATGGTTGCAGATCTGCTCACAAAACAACTGGGTAAACAACAGTTCTACTCTCTTTGATGGCAATTGGGACTTCGACCACAGGTCTGAAGAGATTGGGGGGTGTGTTGAGATATGGAGTGAAAGGAGGAAAAATGGGCAGCTTCATTTCAATCCCTTCAAACCTGCTGGCAAAGTGTAAGACACTAAAGCAAGCGAAC
>MU167387.1:79403-102653 GCA_015951145.1 Cronartium quercuum f. sp. fusiforme G11
TGGTTTTGTTTATACATACCATCAACCTATTAATGAACAAATTGTAAAGACCAAGGAGTGAGCTCTTTTTTTTTTTTTTTTTTTTTTTTTTTTTTCTTATGCTCATTTTTTCATTTGTCTTGACCCTCCTTTTGATCTTTTCATTAGGTTAGTTGACTCTGGGGGAGCCTGGGATCAAAGGAATCATTTGAAGGTATACCAAGCTATGAATTTCATGGCTGTGGGTGACTTCAAACAAGATGCAAGATGCAGTAAATATCATTTACAGTTCAAATTCATATCTAAAGGTATGTTGAACTGTTTGTAATGAGATGCTTGAACTTTCCTGTGAGGACTTTGTCAGCAAATAAATCATGTTGTCAAGATGTGAGCTCCTGACATAGCAGTGTGTAGCATACAAAGGATTTTAGTTGAGCTTAAGTGTTTGATTGGGAGCACTGACTGAAGCAATCAAGATTGGATGAGGATGCTGGGGTTTGAGTAGTTAAGATCAAAGGCAGATGGAGAGTCAAGCACCATCAACTGGGTCAAATGAAGGTGTTAATATGATGGATGGGAGGTAAGCTTGTGAGGAAACTAAGCCCCCATCCAACAAAAGGGTCCTTGTTTGGCATCAATGAACTGGGATGGGAGGAGGTGACTCATGAGGCTTTGGGGCCAATGGTGTTGCCAATATGAACCACCTTCATGCAGGTGTATTTAGCTTGACTGAGTGTATGTACTCAGTCAAGCTGAATAGTTGAGCCCTATTCAGAGCATGGCTCATACCTCTGTATGAGCAGAGGGCTGGGCCTGTTGCCTCAGTGAAACAAATTTTGAGGACAAAGCTGGGTCAAAGAGGCAATGTTTGCTGGAGAAATTTGTAAAGAAGTATGCTCCCTGTGTTGGGTGCAGTTTTGGTGGACTCTGTGATCCACTCACTTTAATCAATCATTTTAAATCACTTTAAGTGATCATATCAACTCACTTCAATGAATCAAAAACAAATCAATCAAGTAATCATATCAAATCAGTTTAACTAATCATTTGGAATCAGTTTAACTAATCATTTTAGATCACTTTAACTAATCATTTTAAATCACTTTAACCAATCACATCAAATCACTTTAACTAATCATTTTAAATCACTTTAACCAATCACATCAAATCACTTTAACTAAAACATCTTCATCAAACTATTTAATCCTCTCAATCAAACTCTCTATTTTTTTGGTTTTCAAAAAATTAAACTATTGAATGTTTTTAAATCAAACTATCTAATAAATCAAGTAAAACTGTTTAGCTAGTTTCAAATCATTTAATTCTAGATTCTTTGTATGGCTTTATAATAATGGAATCTTTGAATTTTTAAATATTAAATCATTTTTGGTTTTAATCATTTAGTAATTTTATTGTTTTTGTAAGCTTTGTAACTGCTGATGACTTTAATTTATTATGAAATCATTTCAAGTTATGAAATTATTTATAACCTCTATGTTTGTAACATTCTTTTCTCATTCAAATCATATTAGTTTGAAATCAATTTGTTTTGCTTCACATGTTTAAAATAAACTAAATACAATTGATCAATGGGATAAAAAATGAAACTTTATTCAATGATGTCAAACATGAATCTAATTCAATGATTATAAAACAAAGGTAGGTAATTTGATTTCAAAAACAATAAAAAATTAATGATAATAAAAAAAAATGGACACACCTTAGTGGGTAGGGATAGTAGTTAGAATGGTGGTGGTAGTGAGTGAGGATGGTCATGGTGGTGGTGAGTGATGGTGGTTGAGGTGGTGAGGTGTTTACCTAGATCAACTTTGATTGATTGGTCAAAAAAGAAAAAAATTGAAGAAAAAATTACAACACAATCATCAGTGCTGGACTTGGGCAGGTGGAGGATTCTTCTGAATCCTGAAATTTCCCAAGGCCATATGTTTGAAGACTTGGGCAGGTCCAAAGTGTCAGCCATGGCATAATATGGGGAAACCATATTATCTCATGGCTAACATTTGTGCATTTGTTACATATGGTACTGTTACATTACATATGTAATCAGTACTGTAATAATAAAACACTGGTAATTATGAAAAGTGTTGTATCACACATAGTTACTGTACTGTAACAAACACTGCCAAGATATTTGTATCGGATGGGCCTATCCGATGTTCTATCACCCCAAGATATGCGATGCAGTGTCAGTAGGATTAGGTGCGATGGAATTACACTGCAATATGGTGTCAGAGCATTAGATACCGATAGTAATTCCATCGCACCTAATCCTACTGACACTGCATCGCATATCTTGGGGTGATAGAACATCGGATAGGCCCATCCGATACAAATATCTTGGCAGTGCTTACATTATATAGTACAAGCCTACAATTAATTGAATTGGATACTTCCAAGTTAGGTTTCAGGTAGTGATAATGAAACCACTGATGGCAAGTTAGGTTTTAAGTGGTGTGTGATACTGTGACTACTTGTGTGCTATAGTCTGGTACTTGAATTGTTGAGGTGTCAACTTAGAGACTATAACAGTGGTCAAAAGTATGATCAGTGATTTTGGAATAAATTTCATAAAATCTGGGCACAGAAACCCCTTGGATTTGTACAGAAAGGGGGTTTTGGGCCACATTCAGGTTTGTGACATGTTTCTGACATGGAAATCCTGTGTACTTTTACACAAAAACCTGGGTACAAAACAGTCATGGGCCAACAAACTGGCTGCTGGCATGCTGGGTACTTCAGCCTAGCTCTATGCATCTGCTAAAGCCAAGCTGGAAGCCATAATTGTGAGAGTTCTCCATAGGCAGTCAAGGGCATCTCTAAGTCAGCACTGTGAAGCCTTAACTACAGCTAAAGCTACAGCCACAATTGTGGATGCTCAAGGGTTATACAATTCATGTTTAAAACTTGGCAGTGAAATTCATTCAGGCAATATGGCAGTTCCACTTCCAAGAAAATTGCATCACAAAGAGGCATGCTATGTCACATAGCAGGCCAAGATGCAATGCAATAGGTCCATTTTTCAAGGTCCCTACCTTGGAAAATAGCACCACCAAGAAAATTGCATCACAAAGAGGCATGCTATGTCATCTAGCAGGCCAAGATGCGAAGCAATAGGTCTATTTTCCAAGGTAGGGACCTTGAAAAATGGTCCATTGTAGAAATCTACAAAAAGATACAGAACTGTGGGCTACAGAATCAGATAAACAGTCTTGGGCGGGCTATGTCCAGGCGCGAGACTAAGAGACAGACCTAAGGAATTTGAACAACAGAAAAATTAAAACTGACAAAGAAAAGATAAAGAAAGTTGTAACAAAAATAAAAGAAATTTAAGTAATGAGTAAATCACTTATTAGAAACGATATTTTTAGGCAAAGGTACTCACTGATTCTTTTCTGATGGGAAAAGAATCAGTAAGCAACAGAGACAAGGTATATGAAAGAAAGAAAAGACATCCATCCCTGTAACCACTATTCCTAAAATGGAAAAGACCTTACATAACTACACATCCAATGGTCCAAGAACAATCCCATGGTTCTAACACCTAAGCTTGAAACAATACATCCACCAGTAAGCCAAACCCACATGAACCACCATTACTACACTACACTACCAAAAAAAAGAAAATACCGTGTTGGTTTTGACACTAAATCAGGGTAAGTATAACCCAACATCCATAGTATCACATGAAGACATGCTATGTTACATAGCAAGCTTCCATGCGATGAAAATATATTGGCAGTGTTACAATCATCTTACAGCTTTCCAGATCTCCAATTGTGAAGAGTGTAATTAATATGATGCCAACAGCCAATGTGTAATCAGAAAGGTCCATGCAAAACAAAATTTTTGTCGGTGTTAACTGTGTGACCATCAAAAGTTTTTGCAGCAGGCAACCAAGAGAGCCTCATAATAGCTGGCAAGATTGAATTTAATCTGCAAAACTAAAAATGAGACAACCTTGATTGAGTATCACTTTGCACATTTTCATCTAAGGCCTTGATCCAATGATTGGTATGAGGATGAGATGGGATCCCAAAACACATACACACACATTTCAGAATATGAGGATTTTCTGGTGGTAGTGCAGACTCTAATGCTTCAGTTGATTTGATCTGTAGGAAATTGAGACTGAAGGTTTAATTTTCAGTCCATTTTCAATGATCTTGGTGGTTGAGGTCATCTTTGGTTAGAATTGGTTTCCCTCTCTTTAAAAATTATCATCAACATCGACCTTCATTGTCTTTGCCTTGTAGCTTGACATCCAAGCCATGTTTGGAATGAAATGTTTCAAGTAGTGCCTTGATCCAGGGTGGGCATCGGGAAAAACCCCCAGGAATGACGCCACAAGGTTCGGGGTCGGTCCAACCCGTTACCGATATGGGTGTGGTGGACCCGCAGTAGGCCTACCACCTGGTTGTTTCTCTGGTGTGATCGAGTTTTTGAAGGAGGTATAAACAAGTTTTTTGTTTGATGGACAGTATCAAGACTCAAGAGATCGATCGAACACTAGAAGAGTTAATCCTACTCGTCATTCGAAACTCATGGCACCCAAAGCATCTTCATCTGCTTCCTCTGCAACTCGAAAGAAACAGGCTCGAAAGGCTGCTGCAAAGGACACTCACAACACTGATCCGGACCTCAACGTCGATCCCACCGCTGGTCCATCATCTAGCCCAGGGCCTTCCGCAACTGTAAAGACGAAGAAGGAAAAGAAGGATAAAAAGGACAAGAAATCAATCAAACCCAAGCAATTCATACCGCCACCCACTTACGCTGGCGATCCAGATCCAGTCGATTTACTCAAACTTGGCCTCTATGGCAGTTCTGTTAGCCCTGAACGTGTGGTCATGCTTCGGAAAGTGGGAAAAAAAGACCCTGTAACAATTGAGCGCGGTTTGGAAGAATGGATCGCTTGGACTCGCGAGCTCCTTCCACAGAACTCTACACCAAACTCATCTGCATCAGATAATCAGATGACTTACAACGAACTTCTCGAAACAATTCCCGTCTTTACCCACCACTTCCCTCGCCTTGCACTTCATCCCTCGCGACGTGTCCGAGCTTTGGCACTTTCACTACACGAGGGCTTACTTGCTGATAATATCGGTGATTCAAATTGCGCCAGTTCTTTATTGGCCCCAGCACAATTGGAGCAGTCAGGTTATCTCGGATCTTGGCTCATCTGTACGTGTGATGCCGACAAAGCTGTTCGACTGATAGCTGGACGCTCTTGGAATACGGCGTTTGGTTCGAATTACAAGAACAATGACGCAGGTGAACAAGTTAAACTTGGACCCTACGCGCCTGAGATGGTTCAGTACCTACTGCCTCTCTTCGACGCATCTCCTCAGGCAGGGAGTATTCAAATGACAGCAGGAACAAGCTCTTCTCGCAAGCTGACCGTTTTGGACGAGTCACTTGAGTCCACAGCTAGTCGCATTCGGGCTTCTGCCTTGGAGGCGCTTGTTTACCTCTTCAAAGCTAATCACATTCCAGAGGAGCTTTTCCCACTTTTGAACGATTGTCTAGCGACGAGGCCAGAGGTTTGGAAAATGCTTCTGCCCTCAAACAATCAAGAACCCCCGATACGGAGAGCGATTTGGAAGCTCGTGCACATTTTGTCCACAACACAGATGTTAGAGCGTAAGATTATGAAATTAACTTGTATACAGTCCTTGATTTTGCTGATAGACATATTGGGTTTTTCGAAACAGCTTTACTGCAAAATGCATTGCCCTTCATGCTTCACCCTGCCCTGCACGCTGCATTTAGCGAGAAAAATGTCAGTGTACAAGGGTCAATGATCACTGGTCTCACCTCTTTGACGAGTCATCGCAGTGAGCTCTGGACGAAGGTCGACCGGTTGTTTGGCGTCATGTGTGAAGACAGTAACGGTTTCGCTGAACGGGAGCACTCATCTGAACAAGCGAAGCCGATTCTGAAAGCATTTCTCTCATTTGTCGAATTTGGATGCCCTGGCAATCCAGTCCTTCTTTATCCTGCTCTGGTCGTTCTCCTCGCCTCCTTCCCACAATCGCTACTTACTTCAACCTCATCTCCTACTATGGATGAATTCTTTGAGCGCTTATGGAATGCTTATCCTGGCCGCCCGCTCCGATCTACTGGAGTGATTGGTCTTTCAGCTTTTTACCACGCGTCTTCCGACTGTCTTATATTTTTTGATAAACGATCAACACTCGGTCGCGAGACCTGTCTAGAGTTGAATTTCCGACGAATGTGGAATCAGCTTTTGGCGGGTTCATTCCAAAGTAACAGAGAATTGGAGACCCTCATCCTGACAATCTTACATGTTGCACAAAAGTCACCATCGTCAGATAATTATGTTTGGCCCGTCATCTTTGAAACAGTAACTCAAGAAACGGAAAAATCAAAATTACTTCGCTGTATCACTTTCCTCAACAAAGCTCATACACTTGCTAAACACGATCGTAGTCAGGACCAACTGTTTCAAGCCCGCAAACAGCTTTTCGACAGAGCTATCTCAACCCTCTCTAGCGCGTCCGATGATGGATTGGTTCATACGTGGAATCCAATCGTCACAACTTGTATCTCTCACGATGCTAATTTACTTGGAGCGGTAGGAGACTCGACTCGACATTCTTTCTACGCATTGGTTCGACAAGTACTTCCGCAAAAATTTTGGAGCGATTCAGTACTTCATCATGACCTGTTCTACGCTTGTCTTGAATCACCTAAGCTCGCTGTGGAAGTCTGGAATAACGTTGTTAGGTCGCATTCATCGCAGCTATCAATACAACACCTACCCCGTCTAATGGAAATCATTGAGCGGATTGATAGAAACGTCATACCCACGCAGCTCCCTATTGCTGAATTGGATAACTTGGTTCTTGATTGCACGCGTCGAATTCTTGAAGGAGACTTGCTCCCTGCTCCCTTTATTCGATCTATTATCGTTCATCCTGAGCCTTTGGTTATGCTAGATACAGTGTTTGAAGTTCTACATCGTCTGAGCGCCGAGCTGTACGCCAGAGTCAATCTACGTTTGAAGGCACCACTCTCACCCGAGCTATCAGATCTCGATCTGCTACTGCGTACCTGTGCGCCATACTTCACAGCGGTGAAGGAGCTTCAGCCAACCAAAAGAGTGCCCTCCGAAACTTCAAATTCAATCGGTATCGCTACTTACGCCATTACTAATTTTTGGCCAGTCTTGCACGGCGCCGCCGCTTCGGATTTGGCTCAGCTTGGTGAGACCGTACATCAGGCGGTCGTGCAGGCCCTTGAAGAATCTAATGCGACCGAGTTATCAATGGCCTTACTCAAGTTGCTCAAAGAATGCATTGTTGACCCAAATTGTCTAGTCCATCCTGTCAATCTAGTAGCAGCTGCCAGAAAACTTAACGAACGAAATCCAACTATAACGTCGTCAAAAATTCTCGAAATTCTTTCCGTTGGCAATAGTTCAGATTCTTCATTAACCCAGATGATTCCTGTTCGGAGCAGCCCAACTTTACTTATGACACGTGACTCACTTGTTTCCCACAATGCTGATTTAGTACAAGATTCTGCTGGGTCTACCATCAGTCTCAATGTCGCGTATGATAGGCTCGTCATCGCAGTCCTGGATCTAATGGCTCAAGACCGAATGTTAGCGCAAGCACACTGCTGGTTATGGGAACATTGTATGTATCTTGGCCAATGGGCGTCCAACTTATTGCAGCTGAGCAACGGTCGAGAGATCGATCAGAACAACTTGACGTCACATGAGTTAATGGCAATCGTTACAGTGGTAGACACAAATCTTACATACCTAATTTCATCGCGTGCTCGCAAACTTACTTCCCACTGGCACACCGCTGCCACTACTCACCTCAAGAGTTTGTCAAGTACTAACAACAACTCGGTAGATCAATTAATGGTCTTGATTGGTAATCTTGCCCTCGCCACCAAACGCGAGGCCACAGAAGTGCTTGCGGCGCAAAGTCTTCGTAAGATTCTTAACCTGATCTTCAGACATGCCGATAGCGACCCGAAGGATCTCGAAAATTGGTTTTCGTTTGCTCGTGCTGTCGAACAATCAAATGCAGGCCTTTCGTTGGCCATCATCTATTCCATCAAACCTTACTTGCTTTCAAGCTCCTCGTTTCAGCAGTATCAAAATATCTGCGCCGGAAAACTGACGGATGTACCAGCATCGCAAGCAAACACTTCAGGCTTACGTCTAGTCAAGGTGCTTTGTGCGCTTGCTCCCCCTCAAGACTCGCCGCAAATTTTCCTTCCTCAACAGAGGTGTATCTTTTTACTACAGACTCTGGCAGGATGGCTAAAGGACACGGAAGAGATCGCCTTTGAACTCAATGCGCGTATGCTCGAATTATTTGTCTCCTTAGCGCCTATCGTCCAGACTGTGCAAGGATCACACTGGAATTTTATTTTGGATGTGGTCGCAATCAATCTTGAGGCAAGTTCGGGTTATACATCACTCACTGTATCTGTTTGCGCCTTATGAACCCCGTCACTGATCATGGACCGCACTTAGGAAGGCTCTTGGGACGATGAACAATCCCTTATTCCAGTTTGGCATGCTTGTCTTTTGATCAGGATGATGCAAGACTTATCAACTCGGAACGAAACCCTCAACACTGCCATTAAGAGTTCTATGAAAGAATCCTACAAGCTGGTTTATGATCTGTTTGTGTCACGTCCTGGTAAGTATTGTTTCCTCATCAGGTTTCTCACATGGAAGGAATGTTCAAGCTGAATCTGAACTTTGACCTACAGCTGACCTGGACACAAATCCGACGATAGAATCAATTTCGAGGGCAATCGAAGAAATCCTGATTGATCCCGCGACACAGATTGGATCACTTGGACCGACACTCGGGCAAGTGAGTCACTAACTGACTCGTTATGGATTGCAACAATGTTGACACGCACTTTGTCTTTTTCTTGTAGCTTATCAAGACTATCTTCAGTCCCTCAGTCCCTACTTCCGTTCTGGCTTACAATCTCGCACGGAAAGGCGTACAGGAAGAGGTTGACGCTCTTTCTGTTGAAGCTGAACTAGCAACTGAACCTACAAACAGTCTTATAATTCCAGAAACTCTCTTACAGTTGCTTGACATGGCATCAGAAGATCTACCAATCGGTAACTTACTTGGCTGGTTACTGTTGTTTACATATTTCGAACACGCTGTACGTCTTGACTGATTTTGGAACTATTGCTGACGCTGAGATAACTGATTGGATCCAATTGGCAAGTCTTTACGATTGAGGAATGCGTACAATGCGCAGCTTCGTGAGCGAAGCTTGATCTCGCGACGGTTCCTTCCACTCGTTCATACGATTCTACATGTCTCCGATCGCGGAAAATCGCGTGATGTTTCTATATGGGATATTTCTGAATTCGATGCCATGTGTATGTCTACTTCTCGTCATTTCTGTGCCTCAGCTACCCACTTTTCCTATCAGATTTTGATTCAACTGACAAATCTTCTATTTATTTGTTAATTTTCGGAAGTCATCGAGGAATCTGTTTCTGAACCCGTTCCTCTAGCCGCTTTTGTCTACTACCGTGCCCTACAAACTGTTCCGTCTCACATTCGGACGTGGTGGGAGGAGTGTAGAAACAAGCAACTATCACTAAGTGTCGCCAGCTTTAGTAGTCGACACTTTGCGCCTGTGTTAATTGGACGTGAACTGAGTCGAGTGAAAGAGCAGGCCACGACGATGGCATTAGAGGATGAACAGATGACGGTAAAAGTGAATCTGATAGCTAACGAGGTGAAAGTAACATATGTAGTCGACGAAGAATCGATGGAGATCGTGGTTAAGATACCAGCCCAGTATCCTTTACAGCCTGTGGAAGTCTTAGATATCCGAAAAGTAGGAATTCCGGATGCGATGTGGCGAGCTTGGCTTTTGTCCATCCAACACACAATTGCTAGCCAAGTAAGTGACTTTTACATCTATATTCCTGAAATTCATTGGCATGATGAATCCCTTTTTTACCATATATAGAACGGCTCGATCGCAGAAGCCCTGGCTCTGTTCAAAAAGAATGTCTCACTTCACTTCGAAGGTGTCGAAGCTTGCGCAAGTAAGTCATTTTCACACTATTCACTAGATGTGTAATTCGGCTGTTCTGCTTACGTGACTGATGACTGGACTTTAATACCAGTTTGTTATTCCATCATCTCTGTGGTCGATCGAAGTCTTCCAACAAAAGCATGCCGCACCTGTCACAATCGGTTCCATCCAAGTTGTATTTTCAAGGTAAGAAGAAATCACGTCATCTTTACTTTTGACGATTTGGTCACTAACCTCTTTCTCGTACATTCTTAGTGGTTTTCAACGAGTCATGGATCTTCATGTCCTCTATGTCGCTCCCTATTTTGACCTGAAAATAATATAAATCATACATCTATCACATATAAGGTGCCACCCTCAAACCCATTTACCCCAACCGCATGTTATGTTACGGTCTTCCCCAGTTCAATTAGATGGACTTGAATGTTTGAATAGGGGAAGGTAAAATATAGCTTTGACTTTGACAAATATATGACATAAAGCAAACCATCAGCCATCAACTCCTGGAGCTCACATGTGGCATGATGTTAATGATTTTACTGATCAACACTGAGGATGATAACCCTCCTCAAAAAGTGCTCTAAAGTAGTGTACATGATAGAGCAAAGGCTGAACTTTAACACTGTGCTAATCTCATGGCCAATCATGCAAAAGAACACAAGGGCGAGGAAGAAGAGGAGAATAATTACCCGCTCGCCCACCCGAAGTCAACCATTGCAATTAAGTTGACTTCCCAAGGAGACGACGGATTTTGCATTTTCCTAATGACACAAAGCAAATGTAATCATATACAGAATAATTTCAGGCTGTATAGTATCGGACTGTTGTGAGGAGAGCTAGAATCACCATCGCTGAGGATTTGAGGCTTGCTAGTAGGTGAGCTAACTAAAGCCCAACATCAAGATTGTTCTGGGTGTTATATAAAATCCGACGGATGGCCTACAGACGTATATGACACTAAATTATAATCTATATTGTGGCAATCAATTACACTTCACTGAAATATGTGCACATTCTGTCATCTTACTCAAGCTTAAGCTCTAGGATTGTAACCAGTGCCAAATTAAGCTCTGGGGCCCAATCAGGGTGGTGGTTTTACAAAAACAGTCTATAGTTAGTATACCGTCTGCTGTTCTGCTGTTGTATGTATTCTCTTTTCGTCAAGTATAGGCTAATGCACGCAGTCAAATCATATTTGGGGTCCCTGTATTTATTTCTGGCCTTCCAAAAACGCTGATCTGGGTGATTGGACTGATCTGTAGCCCAGACCTCTGCGTTTAGTCCAATGTGAATGCGTAATCTTCCTTGGCTAGGAGCATCTTGATGCATTCATTTAGAATGAGAAAATTCTGGTTTTATATGCTAACTAAAATTTTGCACATGTTCCAAATTCTACAAGCAATGGCAAACCTTGTAGTTGGATTTGATAGATGTGACACAGCTTCTACTTTAGGATAATCACCATTTGTTTGACTTTGGGGTCACTGGCTACCTGACACACTGCACACAATTGATTGCCTCCACTTATGTGACCTGCAGCAAGGGTAAACATGAAAAAGTGGCAAATATTTTTGCAGGATGAGGTCTGCTTGAGAAACTGACACTCGTACCATTTTGAACCACATGTTTATGTTGTAGATTTACACTAGGAGGAATAGGGTTGAAAGGATCTTCAAGATTCACTACGAGTGTGATATGTCTGTGACTACTGCAATTATAGAGTCATAGCAAAGCTAAGAATAGTGTTATTGAAATTATTAGACATCTTCTCAGAGATAAGTTGAAGTGTGGCATGCTTTTTGAAACTTTGGTAAATTGTACTGTTCAATAAATAAAATAGTTTGTGGAGCATGGCATAAAGGTCAAAAATATACCATATATACAACTATTTGAGAACTCTTCCTTATTGTGAAAAGACATGGGCATAATAACTCGAAAGAAAATATAGAGGCACAAAGTCATGGAATTGAAGGGCAAAGTGGACTTATGACCATTGTAAATCTAAATAAATCAACTTCAATATTTAAGTGCTGAGGCTTTGTTTTCCTGCTGTTTAGCCATCTTCCTTGCCAGCTGCTCAGTGTAATTTTCAGCAATTGTAGGATGATATGCCTCCCACTCTTCATCATCCATTTCACCCCTCATATCCATAATGTCTTCCATAGCTTTGACCACAGCATTCGCAACCTGAGAAAAAGATACATAAGCAACTACAAGTCTTCCCTCACTAGCCAGTGGTGGTGAGTCACCCTCAGGACCCTCTACTGCAACTGATCAACCTGAAACTTCTTCAAATGAAACTCATGCACTAACTGAGCCACCAGCCAATGCATCACTAACTGATCTCTCACCAACTCAGCCTTTTCTTGCCACATTCTATTTTTAAGTGTGTTCTGACTGAAGAGCTGTCATCTTGATCTTTTCTGCATATGGAAACAGTAGATGGTTAGTCCAATGTTAAACATCAGTGGCTCAGACTATCTCTACTACATCTGTTGCATCAAGATCTATAATAAACTTGTAGCTGTCATCCTCAATAACAAACTTAGCTTCAACTTGAGGATGTTTCTTCTTGCTATGTAGACAGAGTTACTTTTGTTGCTCAAGTTCCATTTGTCTTTGTGGAAAATAAATTCAGCTGTAAGTGATATGAACATAAAAATTAGTTAGAGCCTAGAATTGAAGATGGTGAGGAAAAATCCTCAAAAGAAAAATATACCAAGGTGAAGTACTGATAATGCTTTGATTTGTGTTTTCCATTTTTGGGGGTCCTTTCAGCCATTCAGTTTCAGGCTCAAGTTCAAAAAGAAAAATTCTACATCAATACCCCTAGAGGCCACATGACAAGACCTTTATTCTGTTCTAAAACCTTTGAAGTTTGTTTTGGTGTATACATTGCTTTCCATCTTGATGTCTGAATTTTTTTTCACATTTTTGGACTCTGTTTGGAAAAAACTTATTCATTTTATTGATACACATTCCATAAGACCATAAAGAATCTGTGCAAAAAATTCATGTATTCCAACAGAAAGTGGTCTTGAAGTTGTCTGAAAAGATCCCAAAGAGAATATTAACAACTTTTCAGCTTGTTGAGATTCCGACATGATTTTTTCATGAAGTTTCTGGCTCTATATTATACTCAGAAAATTATACCAGATGGCATTTTTTGAGATGTTTGTCACTTTTTGCCTTTGGTTTTACTTTAATCACCAATGCAAAACACTATTTGCCCCCAGTCCCTGAAATCAAGACATTAGGGTTTTTTTTTCCTGCTTGAGACTACTTGGTCTTTTGTGGTTCCAGTGCATCCACAATGGTTTGAAAATTTTATGCTGGCTTTTGCTATATCTAATGTTAGTGTACAGCAAATTCTCAAACCTGAGCCAGCCTATTGCAACTCACCTTGATCATGATCATAAACAATTCCCAGTCAAATCTTGGAAAAGATTCCATGGCATTTTTTCTTTACAAGTCAAATTAAGTGAATATCTATTATATTACCCTCCAAAGGGTAAAGGACAAACTATAGGTCCTGGAGATTGGAAAGTTTTATATAGTCCATTAATCTTTGCACAAAGATTATATAAAGCTGCTCATCTGACAAAATTGTACAATACCTCTTCTCTGTTTTCTAAGGATCACTTTCTCATCTTGTGACTTTTTTTTTTTTCTTTATTCTTTTGGCTTGCAATAGCTGCTATTCTGCATAAGTTTGATATGGATTTGGGGGTGTGTATGGTATCAAGACCTTCAATGAACAACACAACCACAACCCCGTGTGAAGATTTCTCGGTTATGTGCAAGAAGTCTTTGACACAGCAAGGTGAGATCTGAGGTATTGGTTTTCGATGTACATTTTAGATGTAATTGCATATAAAAAAGTGAGACCGTAGTTTTTATAACATCTTCACAGAGGGGACTGAGTTGAGAATTCAATTTTTTGTATCATATTTCATTTTCTTGGAAGAACCCCAAATAAAAATCTTTTATTGAAATCTAATCAATACCAGACAGTTGGACATACCATGAGGGTGTTGGTATGTTTGCTCTAGAGAATATTTTCATTTGTATTTCCCTTTTTGCCTTACATCTCCATGTTGTCCATGCCAATCTTCCTTTTCCATTGTTTTCTCAGAGCTCACACCCCATCTGGAATGTAAGTCTCACTGTCTGTAGCTGTTTAGTATATATAGTCCTCCAGTTGGCTGCTTATAAGAAATTGTCAGTATTCAATCAATGGTCTCAGTGAAACTAGAAGCAAGGTAGGAAGCGAGAAGACAAAGAGAAAAAGAGGCTTAGACGGATAAACAATTCCATCCCAAGGTATTAAGAACGGAACATGCCACCTACCACCAATAAGCACAGACACATATAGAAAAACTCACATACATATAGTCTAGACATCCACGTACCAAAACTCTCTTTCCCCATTTTGGGAAAGAGATTGTATGTAACAACCACTTCACTCACTCATCCATTTCTCCATCATCACCATCTTTCTACCCATACTCACTATGCATTAATGTTAAAACTTTCCTATTACCAGTTGTTATCAGTACCTAAGATCAGCACTCACCACTGTCCTTTGCACTTTTGTCTTCCACATCATTTTCTGCTGTACCTTACAACAGGTCAGCCCCAGTTGTGGAGAGACAGGCAAGGACCATATCACTCACATAGAATATCTGCATTATCAGGTTTCCCTTCACCCTCTGCATATACACCCAGTTCCAATTGTCATAGCATTTTCTCAGAAATCATCAGTGTTGAATTTCTCACTCTCACCTCTTCATTGAGGTTCTCCAGATTCTCAGTTCCCTATCATCTGACAGGTTATGAGCCCAGCAGACTCCACTGCAGCCATCTTCATTTCTACGCACTTGATCTCTTCCATTTATATATATATATATATATATATATATGGATTGTACCTTCACAGTCTCCTGATAGACTTTATCATTCAGCGTTTGCAACGACACCGCTACATTTTTTTGAGTTATCAGTCATCTCCTTTTTGAAACTGTTTTGTTGGTCTTCAATACTACCTGTCTGAGTTGGATGTCATCTTCTTTGAAATGTCCCATTTGCATACAATAGTTGCCTACTTTCTTCAGTTTGTCGGTATCTCCTCTCAAAACCAACCAATGGCTCCGACATAGCCAACCCTTCCACTCACAGGCTGCCTATAAATGCAACCGCTGTCCCTCGTTATTTGCAAGAAGTGACCACCTCTGAAACCACATCCACTTCTCTCTCCTATCCTTTTACCCTTTTTTAACCCCCAAAGCGTTTTTCAATCATGAACTCCTATTCCCTCGTCGTCCTTGCTGCCGCCATCGCCGCAGTGGCTTGACAAACCGTTATGGTTAACACTCCCACTTCGGTGGTCACCTGTTTACCTGTTCAGCTCTCCTGGACCGGTGGTGCGGGACCTTACTGCTTATCCCTCATCCCCGGTGGACAACCTATTGGCGCTGCGTTCAGAGACCTTGGACAGCAAACCGGAACGTCCTACACTTGAAAAGCCGATCTCCCCGCCGGCACTCCTGTCACCGTTTAAATTGATGACAGCAATGAACAACTGAACTACTCTGATCAAATCACCACTATTGTATGTAGTTGTGTGGATGGACGGGCAAATTGGTTGTTGAAGAGGGGTTATGAGAGGTGGATAGTAGGGGAATCTGAAAATGAGGGCTTGTGTACTTTTTAAAGTTTAAACTTACCCTTTTATGTACCCTAGGATTCCGAGTTTCGAGTTCAGATTTCTTCATGTCCCGAACCGTAACCCTAACCTTTGAGATAGCATACATTCTACATTTCTCAATTTCAATATTAAATATTGTAACTCAGTCAATTTCTTATAAATCTCGATCAAATTCAATTTACTTTTTATCATCTTTAACTTCTTGATTTGATTTGATTTGTTCTTATTCTTGTTCTTGAACGTCAATTCATTAGGCTCAATAAGATGAGTTTTGGTCGATTTGGTCCATACGGTCATCCATCAGGTCGATATCCACCACCAGGTCCATATTACGGTCACCCAAGATCAAGACCACCACCAACTGGAGTAGGTCCAACTCATCCACCATCAGCACGACCAGGTCAAGATCCAAATCTATCAGCATGGCCTACACCAGGTTATAATCACCCGATGCATCCCGACGAACAACATCATACACCATTCGGTACTCATCCGGGATCGGAATATCCAGAAGATGAATTAGCTACTTTTATGCCATCAGCTCAACCAACACCTTGGGCAGGATTACCAAGAGATTTTCAATTAGATGAACCAGGTTGGGGTCATGCTGCCGCAAGAGCTTATCAAACTAATAATAATTGGTATTCATATCCACCTGGTTTAGATCAATTAGCTACAAGAAGACCTTATGCACAATTAGATCACTTTGGTCATAATTTAGATCAAAGACAATCTAGATTACGTTGGAGAGAAGAAATTCTAAGAGGTGATCCTGAGAAATCTATGCTTGATCATGCAATTGAAACTTCTACTTTAGTTATCTCTTTCATTACTCGTGGTCCTGCTGATCATCCACATGGTCAAGGGTTAGTTTGTTTGATTTTTCACTTTCGTTACTCTTGGTTTTATTTTTTTTTGGTTCTTTTTTTGATAATCCTTTTTTTCTTTGTTCTTTTGTGGCACAAAATTATCGATCAATACAGGGATGAAATACTATTTTTTAGAGCTAGACGTAAAGATCCCACACCACTTCAATATCAGCAAGAGTTGAGTAAAGATTCATCTTATTGTCTATCCCGACCTGAACTAACTTTCCGTTCATCCTTTTGAGAAAAATCTAGTCTAAGAGCGCCATGGTCATTCTTAGCATTAGAAGCATCACCATTAATGCCAATAGATTCAAATGAAGTCATTCAAACATCAGAAGAATTATCAAAAAAATCTATAACGAACTTGATTCCAAATCTAGATGTAGATAAAGATTTGCATTTGGTTAGAAGATCCAAATCATTAAGATGGGATAACACGACTATTCTAGAATCTTTCTTATATCGGTACGTTTTTTCTCAAAAAAACAAAACAAAAAACAAAAAACTTACCCCTTTGGGGCGAGGGTTTTAAAGTTACTGATTCTTTGTTGGTTTGTTGGGTAGTTTGAATAATGATAAAGAACAGATCGATTCTGATGCTTCTAAAGATTTAGAAGAAAGATTAGGTCATCATGATTTTCATTATTGGACTCAACTCAAGTTAGCATTATCTTTCATTCCTTCTTCGACCTCAAAAAAAAAAAGCTTTATCCTATATATTGATCCATTTAATTTTTTTTCTCAGTGGTTTTCAACACGGAGTAGAAAGGTTAGCGTTTATTGGATCATAGAATAAGTTGAAGACGTCACTTGATTTTTTTTTTTTTTTTTTTTTTTTTTTTTTTTTCTATCTGGGTGATGGGTAGTGAGATCGTCTCTACAGCTATGATGTAAGTCAAAACTAATTAATGAAATATTTTTCTAGGAAGAGTTTCTATCATATTTCTTTTCATTGTTAATTCCTTCTTGTTTTTTTTTCTTGTTTTTTTTCTGTTTCATCAGTGCTGTTTGTTTCCCTCCAGCTTTAAGTTTAGGTATAGATGATATCTTTGCAGATATGAATTCAAGAGCAGAAGATCTGTCACAAAAGTGAGTAAGTTCTCCTTCCTCCTCTAAATTCAAATAAAGCTAAAGAGAGAACCTACTTTTTAGAGCTTTGGATGTACTTTATCTCTGTGTACAAGCTGGTTATGCAAGAACAGTCAGTTTCGTTTACTTTTGTTGTTTACTTCGAGATAGCTAAATAAGGTGTTTTTGTAAAAAGGGATTTCGGTTCTATCCTATTCCTCCTCCTCCTAATGGACAACAAGAACTAGAAATTTGTGCTAAACGTAGAGTTTGGGCATATTGGACTCAAGTACGATTTTTTTCTCATCTGCATATAATCTCGACTTTATATATAAGCCTCTTGATCCTTCTCTCTCTTATATTTTAGGTTGCAGCTTGGCACCTTTCACGTGTGAGAGCAGATGCACAAGTATCAATTTCATACACTTTATTAAAAGCTCTTAGCGCCGTCAAACCAAGTTTAGATGACGGAAAAGTAACGATCGGCGATGTAAGTTGTTATTCTTTCACTCTTCTGTAATCATGAGAGGAAAGACCCCGCATCCTGACAAAAAAACAATTCCTCTTTCTAAAAAGCTTGAGAAGCTATTGGTGAATGCTATAGCAACTGAAGCTGATAGATCAAGGAACGCAGCAAGGATTTTAATGAGAGAAGGAGTTTCTGAAATACTTTATAATAAAGCTTTAGCACCTGATGTTGCACCTGGAGCTGAATTACTTGAGAAGATGCATATCATTACAACAAGTTCTTCTTCTATCATTTATAACGTGATAGCAAAACTCAGTACGTCAGAGACCTTTCATTTTCATTTTCCTTTTACCCATATCTGACCCGGGTTCTTTTTTTCGCTTTTCTTTCCTTTTTTTGAAGTTACACATGTTTTATCACGTAAACCAACTTCACCAGGAGGAGGTAATACATCAGCTAATAGACATGTAATGGATTTACGAATTACTATAGCAGAGAGTAGACCATTATGTGAAGGTGTAGCAGTAGCAATTAGATTAAGTCAATTGGTGGAATCATTTACAGAGTATCGTGAAAGAACTACTAAAGTCAATAAAAGATCATCTGCTGTACCATCAGTAGCTGATTTAGGTCCTGCTGCTCTAAGCCATGATATTCAAGCTAGGATGAGACAGATTATGATGGAAACTGAAGTTAGAGGTGGTTTCTCTGCCTTATCTCCTGGTAAACAATCTCAAGCTCAAACTCTTGGTCTCGCACATTTATTAGCTGAGTTAGGTTTTTTTCTTTTTTCTCGATACTCTTGACTCTTTTCCCTCTCGTTCTTTGCTAATGAGGTGGTTCTTTTTTTATGGTAGTATGGACGCTAAGAAGGAGAAGAAGGAACCTAAAGTTACGATCGAACTCATTACTGATGCGGCTGTTGTTAGTCATGTTATGGCTTCGGGTGCTTCAGGCGTTAAGCCTTTGATCTTATTGAGCGGCGACAGGATGTAAGTTTTTGTTTTCCTCAGAGAGAGGGAGATATGTTTGCCTTGGTTCTAACTCTGAACTCTTGAACACGTCACATACAGCCTATCAAATGGAGATGTAGTCAACAAAGTTGGCTCCTCTCAGGTACTTTTTTCAGTTTTCCTTCCACATCTCTGATCGCTGAGCCTGTTTTTTTTGTTTGGTGGTTTTAGATGGCATGGGCAGGAAAGATGAGCGGTGGAGCAGTCCTAGTACTTTCCAGAGCAGATAGAGTCCACTCAAAAGATCTACCACCACCCGGAAAGCCATCGAACGCTCCAACAGAATTAGTTGAAGCTTGGAAACTTACATCAGGTACTGAAGATGTTGAACAATTATTAGGTGCAAGTCATGTATCAATTAGTAATCCTTTATATGAGGACGTCACTCATTCTAATGTGGCAGGTTATATCACTGAATTAGGTCAGTTTTCCTTCCCTTGGGACTTTTTTTTAAACCAGTTTTCTTTTATGATTTGGTTGATAGCATTTTTTTTTTCTTTAGGATTGATGGAACATGATATGCTTTGCGAGTTTGCTAATATAAGATCAGATCTCGAGAAATCTATATGGGGCTGATGAAAAAAAAAAAGAAACACGCGTCATCGGTCCTTCTCTGGTTTTCTCTTTTTTTCCCTTGCTGATTCTCTGTTCTCTTCATATTCTCTACGCTTGGTTCATTTGCTTCCTTGATATCGCCATCACTTATATCCTATGGTCAGGAGAATGTTTCCCTTTATGAGGGTCATGACGTTCTACTTTGATAGGCTATAACTATCTGACACATCTAGTCTCTTTCTTGCGTCTTGTTCTGTAATCTTCTCGTCGTAGCTCGCACATTTTAAGCATAGTTACATGGCTCTATACACATTGATACAAGGATAAAGTCCTTCTTTTTGTTTCCTAACGTATCTCTGATCTTGTGTTTGTTGAAGATCAGCTAGTGTTGGATATGCTTTGTCCAATTCTCTTTTCTGTTCTTTTGAGTTGTTTACAAGATTTATACAACTCTTTCCCCTGTGTTTGATAGACAGAACAATGTGAATAAATGTGTTGTACAAAGAGCTAGGTTTGAGGGTCCATGAGGATGAGAATTGTAGTGTCACCGTGTCCGCAGAAATTGCGCCCAACGTCTAGCGCCAACAAAACCCCTTCGTGTCACAAAGGGGATCTGTCAGCGCTAGACGTCGGGCCCATTTTCTGCGGACACGGTGTGTAAGCTGACTTTTGCTCCCACACAAAAGGCAGATTCATTAATAGGATATGATTGCATGAGGACGGAGGACTTTTGTGACTGCTTTGAGTGTCGCTTGCAATTATGATTTGACTACTTGGATGAGTAGTCATCAAGGTGGCTACATCTTTCCCTCTTTTCTCTTACCTCCACCTCATACTTTTTCATCACATCCAACTTTTGAACAGAACCCTCAGATTGTCTTCTGGAGTAGTCAGATCCTTTTCCCTTAGATCAGGCATCTCCTCTCCATTTCTGCTAATTCCAAAAGGGCCTAACATCTTCTTAGTGGCTGAACTGTATGATTTTCCAAGCAGTAGAGGGTAGAGTGAAAGCATAGGAAAGAAACTGCATATCTGGAACTACCCCTTCGACCAAGCTGTTACTTGAGGGAGACCCAGCACACTTGCATCAATGGAGGTGTCTTTGTGACCAAGTGACCTGATAGAGACCCAGTATTTGTTTTTTTCTTTCACTCATCTCAACCCCTTGTTTGAAAGGGTCGACTTTTGTGGCTGTAGTTGAAATTTTCTTGATGTTCTCCGAGGTTCACAAGTGCTTACCTACTACAATCAACTCCCTCTAACTGCATAGGCATTGACATAGGTCAGGAACTATGTCAGAGAGCCAAATGGATCATACAATCACAGTGTATTGGACCCATTTACTGGTTGCACTAGATGACTTCAAAACCATCTTTCAGGTCCTTCTCTTTACCCTCTACAGTTTTATAAAGAGACACTTAAAATCAGGTTCCTCACAACTTCAAAGAATACCATTGTTACAGAGGGGGAAAGTTGCCCATGTCTTGCTAGAGATGATACCAGCCTAAATGAGCTATTCTGCTGAAAATGGCTCTGGGATTCTTCTGTGATGTAAACTACTTATATAAAAAACATTGGTAGCTCAGAGTCCAGCCACAACATTTGGAAAGCAGGTTTGATTCCATGCTGCAATGTAGTAACATCCGAAATTTTCTCTCTTCACTTTGCAGAGAATTTGATAAGTGAAAATAAAAGTACATACCCTTTCTCCATATATATAGCCTAAAAAGTTTACATGGCCTGAATGAAAATTGGTCAGGTCAGCGGCACTTTTGTAACACAAGCCAGACCTTCCACTTCCCACATCCAAAAGAAACAGCCACCTTTTGAAGGACTTTAAAAATGTTGAACCTGAGGTTCACATTCCGACGCAAAACTGATTCACCAGCCTCAGTCTCAGTCTCAGTTATAATTGATGGTGATCCAGGTTTTGGCCCGCGGAAGAGTTAGAGAAAATATATGGAGAATCCTCTCTGTGACTGATCCGCGCAGGTACAAGAGGAGATTGGTGTCTATTACAAGGCTAATTGGCACTACGTGCAAAACGCTGACGTTCACCTGGTAAACGTCAACGTGACGTACATCATTCCGGGGCCATGACCTGCACGCTGACGCACACATTGACGCACACCTTGACGTATACCTACTATCCTCACTATACATTACACCATCGCCTTTGTCAATTATTTCAACTTCCTAACTGTTATCGCGAGACACACGTAAGTTTCTCTCTCTCTCTCTCTCTTTCTCTCTCTCTCTCTCTCTCTCTCTTCTCTCTCTTCACTCGTCGGAGGTCAGTCGGGTCAGGAACGATGAGTTGACCAGACTGCCCTTCGCCGAGCGAGCACGGTAGTCTAGCGGGTTTGGCTTAACCTAACCCTGGTTTGGGCTTTGGCGAAGCTGTGTACCCTACACGTGCCGTAACACTCATCAAACCCACACACACCCAACTTTCTCCAGCATGCCGTCGCCACCCCTGGTTGTGTGCCTGTGTTCTTTGGGTTATGATCTGCAATTTATCAACTCAAATGGACATTCTCAAAGAGGAAAACTCAAGACCAATCGGATGCACAACGTGGGCCTGGATCGACAGTCCTGAGGTGGGTCGAGGAGTCATGCATGATGAACGAGAGTGGGGTGTGGTGAACAAGAGGCGGAGAACACCCGTATAGGATGAGGGCTACTGTAGCTACAGTGACCGACGTTACCCCTGACGTTACCCCTGACGTTAACCCTGACGTACACATGTGCATGTAAACGTCAACGTCGGGTATACGTCAGCGTTTTGCATGTAGTGTGATGTACTGTCTAGTATGCTAATTGGGTGATTTTGTTTTACCGCTATCATAATAAAAAAACTCTCTGGCCGGGAATCGAACCCGGGTCGCCCGCGTGACAAGCGGGTATACTGACCGCTATACTACCAAAGACTGGCTACATCATATGCAGAACGGTTTAATGAAACCTGTTGCGACAAGCCATCGCACTGGCTGTCACAGGTGTGGCAGTGTCTCTCCATTTTTCTCGCTGTCGCACTAAACCTCTGTGACACTGCCTTTGGTGTCACAAACTTTTGCTTCCAAGCATCAAAAAAAAGGAACACCAATGTGGTTCAAACCTGCACTGGAAGTTTCAAACTCCCATCCTGGATTTCAACTCCACACTACAACAAGAACGTTGACATTGACAGGGTCAGCATTGCCCTGATGTTTGCTGCACTGCCAACATATTTTCATTGCATGGAAGCTTGCTATGTAACATAGCATGTATTCATGTGATAATATGGACCATTTTTCAAGGTCCCTACCTTGGAAAATAGACCTATTGCATTGCATCTTGGCCTGCTATGTGACATAGCATGCCTCTATGCAATGTAATTTTCTTGGCAGTGCTGGTTTTTGGGAAGTGATGTGTACACACTGCCAAGATATTTGTATCGGATGGGCCTATCCAATGTTCTATCACCCTGAGATATGCGATGCAGTGTCAGTAGGATTA
>MU167388.1:52983-72619 GCA_015951145.1 Cronartium quercuum f. sp. fusiforme G11
AATAAAACATTGACATGAAACATGGCCATATTGATTTTTAGTCATTCCTGTCCTATCATTCCCAGATTTTCTTTATTAGTTCTTGCCTGTTATCGCATCCTCAGAAGTAAACTACCCAACTTGAAAATCAAAAATAAAAAGATTAGACAAAATTGTGCGAAAAAAAATCTAATTCTCAAAAGGGTCTCACAGTGTAGAGACAGGATGAACTAACATAATCAATTTGTTAGTCTGTTAATCCTTGAACACAGAATGATAATGTGACGGAGAAAAGGAAAACAACAAGTTGGGTAACAAGACAGTAGGTTATTGTACATTCTGCAACACAATGAAAGAAATTCATATGTAATATCTTCCTATATTAGGTGAGGTAAGATACATGTTACAGACTCTTTCTACCCCTAGACGCTGGTTCGGAACATTCCTATCCTAACACACGGTTGGTCCTAGGGTATTGATCATTGTAGAGTCAATGATGTGGTACCAGTTTCCTGATGCAGCCCCACCTAAGAATATTCCTCTTGCAATAGAGCTTAGAGGGGGACTTTTTGATTCATGAACAACTGTTTGAAAGATATCAGGTCCCCAACTTACCCTCCGAATCCGCAGGCTCCATTTAGGACCACACAAGGTAATAAGAAGGAAATGGCCCAGAAAGGTAAAACACTGATAAACCATATTGGCTAAAGTTAGTTTGCCTGTTTGGAAATTTAACATTCTCAGTAGAAACAAATAAAGTGCGATGAAGATACCAGTCCAGAGTGGAAATGTGTGATCATACTCGCGGAGCTCCAAGAACATATAACCAAGTTCAATACAGGCCACCAGCTCTGCCAACAAGGCGCCATGATAACTGAGAGATAAGAAGTCAGTCTGCTTGTGTATGCCGGAATTTGGAAGGTACCAAAATCCGAAGGTGCTTTAGCTGTGGTTATAGTGAAGGAAAGGGGTGTGGGTTAGCAGGGTTGGGTGATCACAAGTGCTTGCGGTCCTGATAGAGTTGTTGAAATTGAGAAGCATGATTTCAATTCGCGGGCTTTGTTCTGGTTTGTGCAAGAGGAGGTGAGGTTTTGTGCGAACAGGTCATCCACTCCGATTTTGACTGAGCCTTTTTAGCCAGTCAACAGTCCACTAACAATATGTCCCAACTACAGTTATAAAAAAGAAACCGGGATCTAAAACCTCAAACACCCTCCTTTCATAGCAGGTATTTTTTGGGAAATTTATGGCCAAGATGTTTTCGGAATAAACCTAGAGTTCATAAACACCATTTTGGTCAATTACTCACCGAGATCTATTCGGTCAAACTTTGAATCTCCATCCTGGGCACCTAAATTGATTTTTTTGGGAGTTTTTTTTTTTTTGTAAAAATTTAGGCATTGGATTTTGTGAGACTTTTGAAATTCAATCAGAAAATATGTATCATCAACATTCTCTGTTTGAAGCGTGAGGTCTTTTAACCTTTCCAAAAGATTCAAAAAGACTTCACACACCTTCCAAAGAGGTATAGAAAACCCACATCAAATTTTCCGGATTTTTCCGGACACATCATTTGCAGAATTCTTGCCTCTCATGAAATTCCTGTGTTCGTCAGAAACGAGTGACTACATATGTATGTAGTGTCAGGCATATGTTTTCTAGTTTTTCTAGGGGGCAAGAATCCTGGCGGTGAAATTATTCCCTCCGAGGTAAATATGCTGACGGTGATGCAATTTTCGAGGTAAGGTCGAGTCAAATGGACTGAACTTCCCATCCGAGATAATTAATGGAGAGTTCCTCCCACGAAACACGGTATCATCAACGTCGTACTCTCCAATTCTATAGTTGTGAGGTGAGTGGTTCGCAACATCGAAAGCTGGTCTAATGTGACTTCTCGAGGTGAATAAGTCATTCATAATTCAAGCTGTGCGAAAAGACGCTACCTCGGCAGGTTGTTTTAAGTCAAGGTTGCCGTATGTCACGATGTACTGTTAGATTCGTCCATTCGCGGCCTCATCCGTGAGACCTCCTCACCGGCTCTCCATAAGCCTCTTTATCCCTGTGTATAGACTTTTTTGAACTCAAACTTGTGTATTCGTTCCCACAGTCACGATCACCAGCCCTCAGGATCTGACACCTGAGCACTACTCTCATCGAGAGTAAACAATTATCCGAGCACCAGCGTTGAACGACCCTAGACTTTGGTTCTCATCCATCGCTTTTGAAGAGACATTAAGGACACGTGGACCTCCTTCTTCTCAATTCTGTATTTTTTATTTTGGCGTGCCTAGAACATTGCAAAAAACAAGGGAAACCATCCAATATCCCAACCCGGCCTTTCTAAAAGACTTCGAACGAGTCATGGACCTACATTCAAATCTAAAGACTGTTGCGTCGCACAGTTTCTCACGACACCGGCGACAATCCTCAAGTTTGTCATTGAAGTGGCAAAATCCACTACAGCCGCCACCGGAGGGCTCACAACTTGAACCATCATATGTCCATTTGACAGCACCCACACCGCAAACGTTGCCAAAAGGGAATTTGACCACACCTCTATATCCGAATGCAACGGTTGCGAATGGCACAAATTTCAATAGCACCTCAACAAGTGCCTCTTCTAATAATGGTACGTTGTATATGGTTGTGTACCCGAGGCGTCTTCATGTATTGGCTGGAGCGCTTCACCAAATTTCATCGCATTTTGATCATTTATTATAAGAAACAAAGCTAAATATTATTGACCACCTACAATTATGGCAGGCACAGCCGACGGAAAGAAAGGACCTATTGCAGGTATAGCCGTCGCAGGGAATTTGATATCAAACCTTTCCGGCCAACAAAACTCGAGCAGTGCACTTTCAAGCATCTTGGGCACTCCAGATTCAATCAGTGGCCAAGGAAACTCTACAGGAGTTGGTGGAGGATCTTCTCAAAAACCAGATAATTTGCCACAACCTGGAGTACCCATTGTACCGGCCCTTCTTGGGTTTTCAAATATCCCACCACCACCTCCTCTAGTGGAGACCACGCAAAAGCCCAAAGTTGCGGAAGACCGTAAAACTCTATGGCAAAACATTGGAGGTGCGTCTTCGGGCTCGACTTCTAGTCAATCATCGGCAAGCGCGTCGGCAGCTTCCGCCGCCCCCTCTGCTCACAACAATTCCATGGCAGCTGTAACATGTGCAGGTGAGATCAAAAGTATTTTTGTATACTTTTCCGGAACATATCTCATAGTATACATTCTTGAGGCAAAAGAGTTCATCGCTGAAAGCATTTGAATTTTTCACATAGTTCTTTGTAGTCTCCTTCTTGGACAGAATCTTGAGAAAAGGCTTGTGCTTGCAACCTTTTTTTGCTTTCTCCTAATTTTTTGTGCTCTAAATGAGTGATTTTCTTTAGGTTTAATTCCCAGATTTATATTTCTAGTTTTATTACAGAATGGGTTATAAAAACGCTCCAGGACAATTTCAAGCTGCAAGGGATCTTATTCATCAAAATTTTATGAAATCCCCATGATTTATATATATGGGATGATTCATTTGATAAAAAAAACACCGGTTTTCCTCGAGGTTTTCTTCTATTACCACAAAGCTATCATGAGTCTCACTGGAACATGAGCCAAAGATTCTAAACTTCATTTACTGTGAGTCTAGCTTACCTTTTTCTCAATCCCAGTCTTGATTGAGAAAAGCAGTTGAGAGTAGAATTATTGGTACACTGGTAACCTCTTCTTCTTGGTATTTTCTCACTGCACCAACAACCAACTTAGACTCAATTTGGCTTCACATTCTTTTCTATGCATTTCTTGTTTACTCTTCTCCTAACACAGATGTCTGCCATGGAGATTCTGTTGCATAAGCTGATGAGAATAAACCCGCGAACCCTATGAATTGGTTGGAGGCTCATAAGAAATTATAGTTATGATATGTCTTCCTGATCATGGCTTTTACCATCTTTTCTTACCATCCTCCAACAGGTGCTCTTTCTGCCTCTGCTCTGCTCCGGTCTTGTACACCTAAATAATGCTGATGAGTACTCAGATTTCCTGTCAGCCCTAAGGACAGCTGAGCAGTCCCATAAGCTGCTAGTGAAATGATTACATGTAAGTGACACGGTGTAATCATCTGTGACATACACATATAGTGATTAAAAAGGATAGGTGTAATACATAGTGTAACATATGTATCACATGTGTAATAAGCAATGTACACATATAGAAACTTAGTGTAACATATCACCGAGTCCACAGAAAATGCGCCCAATGTGGGGAGAATACTTCTTTCCAAGTCTCTCCAGCAAAAATCCCTTCTTTAACCCAGCTTTGTCCCCAGAGTATGCATCACTGCACTGCCAACATATTTTCATCGCATGGAAGCTTGCTATGTAACATAGCATGTCTTCATGTGATACTATGGACCATTTTTCAAGGTCCCTACCTTGGAAAATAGACCTATTGCATCGCATCTTGGCCTGCTATGTGATGCAATTTTCTTGGCGGTGCTGAGGCATTAGGCCCAGTCAGGCCACTGAGAGGTGCTCACCAGATACTTGTGAGCATGTCTGGCAGGTGAAAATTTGGGGAAAAGGAAAAAACAAAGTGAGGTTCTGCAGAAACCTGTACGCTCCCCGCATTGGGCGCATGTTCTGTGAACTCAGCGTATGTACTACATATTTAATAAGTAGTGTAGCAATTGAACCACATCTCAGCACTGCCAAGAAAATTGCATCACATAGAGGCATGCTATGTCACATAGCTGGCCAAGATGCGATGCAATAGGTCTGTTTTCCAAGGTAGGGACCTTGAAAAATGGTCCATAGTATCACATGAAGACATGCTATGTTACATAGCAAGCTTCCATGCGATGAAAATATATTGGCAGTGCAGGCTCAGTCTCAAGTGTCATAAGAATAGTATACTTAAGACAGGAGCCAACTAGAAGACTCTGTCATCAAAGTAACCAACCATGGATTGGCCTATGTGGCCTTGTAGTAGCATGAGCTGAAACCACAAGTCAGCCCATATTATAAATGTAAGGAAGAGGTGACCTGAAAGGTACGTAAACCCCCCCTTTCCTGCTCAGGAGTTGTCCCCTCCTCTAACCTTTTACCAAGAACCTAAAGAAAACAGTAATGAAGGAATCTAAGTTGTTTTGGAACACGGCCTAACTGACAACTGATAAGATGTGTATAGCACTGATAAGCTCCTGCCTTACAAAACACTCTCTGTGGAAGATTCTGACCTGACAACATAAAGAGAAAATAATAAAGAAATGAATCAAGAAAAAGTAGTAGAAGAAAGAAGAGGAAAGGAAGAGCAATTAAGGGATTATTTAGTACCTATTCTCAGGTACAGAGATGAGTCAAAGAGAGGTGATGAAACAAGCAGTAGTGTAAATACAAGTGATCTCAGGACTGATAACAATCTGTGTGTATGTGTAGTCAAGATGTCAATAACCAAACACAAATATAAAAGAAAGATAGAGGATATAACAAGAGACAAGAAACAAAGAATAGCAACTAAGAGAAATGGATAAGAAGAGTGAAATGATAAAACCTACAATCTCTTTCCCCATCTTGGGAAAGAGATCTTGTTATTGAGATTTGATAGCACTATATATGTTCAACTACATTTACTGGTTGGGGAGAATCTATTTGTGCAATTCTTTCATCGCATATCAGATGAGTACTCTAAACTTCACTTCCCATCCTTCTGAACTTGCATATCAAATGAGAACTCTAAGTTTCAGTTCCCATCTTTCTAGATCATACCATCTTTTCATTCTATTATTGATTGTGTCAATTAGATTTCAACAAGTAAGCACAACATTGAGGATTCTTGTAATCAAGAACTCTGCTCAATAGTGCATAGTGTTAGAGGTGTGAAGGACCAAAGGCACTGCCAAGATATTTGTATCGGATGGGCCTATCCGATGTTCTATCACCCCAAGATATGCGATGCAGTGTCAGTAGGATTAGGTGCGATGGAATTACTATTGGTATCTAATGCTCCGACACCATATTGCAGTGTAATTCCATCGCACCTAATCCTACTGACACTGCATCGCATATCTCGGGGTGATAGAACATCGGATAGGCCCATCCGATACAAATATCTTGGCAGTGAGGGTCTAAGAAAGGTTAGTAACCTTAAGTTGAATATACCTTGCTCTTAGGGCAGCAAGGGCTAGAGTTGAACTACCCAAGCCATAAAGTGCCTTTGGCTTGTAACATAAAAAGAGTTGAGCCATTAGTAGGATAGATATAGGCCTACCCTTGAGAAGCTCCACCATTAGCATCCTAGAAAGACTCAGGAAGAGTATAAACCTCTCTTTTAGAGGTCAACTAGCTGAAGTCAGTACTTGGAGGTCCCAAGTATTACTTGCTAGACTGCTATTAGGGTTCCAGACACCCTACCACACCAACATCCCTGCTGGGGGGTAGCCCAAAAGAAGCCATCCCCTAAAATTACCTGCAAGTCCCTCATACTGCAAGTCTAGCAAAGCTAATTTCTCCCTCACTCAAAAAAGGAGTTTTGTGGTATTGAGCTTTTCCTGTTTCAGGGTTAGTTTTTAGATATAGGTTCAGGAATTGGTTGGTCTAGACACTAACCTGAGTTGTCTTGATTGAGTCTTACTGGTTACCTAGTGTCAGTCAGGGCATAATCTGGGTAAACCAGCTCATCTTCCAGAAAACTGATATACATAAACTATATCATTACAAATCATAAATGCATGCAATAATACACAAACCAAAGCACACACACTACTGCACATAATTACATATGCCATAGTAGGGTGACACTACTGTAGAATCCACATGCCTAAGATGAGAAGTAGCACTTCTGGGTTTCCTTCTCATCTCTGGTTCTAATCAACATTTTTTTTTTATTTCTATCTTTTCTTTTCTTGTAATTCAGTCAATAATAAACTTTGTCAAACCCCTGTAATACTGTGACATAAGTGCATTGATGAGAAACACATGAGTGACATCCAGTTTGGAAGGTGCACATGTCTTGGTCAAACACTGTGCTGCCCATCATCAAAAACCAGACAGCATCAATGGTAATTTTAAGGCCAAAAGGTCTGGGCTTGGCTTGTACCTTCATTGGCAACATTCCTTCATAAACACAGCTTGGAGATTTTTGGTTTCCTTTGCTTGTGAACTGATCATATCAAATCACTTTAACTAATCATTTTAATCAAACTAGTTAATGTTTCTAAATCAAAGTATCTAATAAATCAAGTCAAACTATTTAGCCATTTTTAAATCAATCTATTTAAAATCATTTAATTTTGGATTGTTTATATACTTTCATAATCAAATCATTGAATTTTTATTTATTAAATCATTTTTGATTTTGATTTTTTTTTTTAAATTTGAATTTGTTTGTAAACTTTGAAACTGCTGATGACTTTGTTTTATTATGAAATCATTTTAACTTATAAAATTGTTTCTAACCTTTATGTTTTTGTCATTTTTTTTATAAATCAAATCATTTCACTTCATAAATTCAATTTGTTTTACTTCACATGTTTAAAATAAACTATGTACAATTATTCAATGATTTCAAAACCAAATCTTTCTTCAATGATATAGAACATAAAACTAAGTCAATGATGATAAAATAAAAGTAGGCAATTTTATTTCAAAAAAAAAAAAGTGGACTCACCTCTGTGGGTAGCAATAGTAGTGAGGAGGGTGGTGGTGGTGAGTGAAGGTGGTTGAGGTGTGTACCTAGAGATCAATTTTGATTGATTGGTCAAAAAATAAAAAAATAAAAATAAACAGAAAATTTGCAACACTATCATCAGTGCTGGACTTGGGCAGGTCCACACTGATGGTTTAGAGGATGACCATATAACTCAGTGTATTTTACATAGTATTATCATAGAACCCACTTCACCATGCAGCAGAAGGTCAGAGAACCTGCTGCAGAATCAATCTGGAATTGCAGTTGCACCACTCAACAGGCTGCATGCAGTTAATGTAGTTTATGCAGCTCATGCATCTGACTCACCCATCCTACATTTGATGGTGGATCCACATCCCTCACTGCCAATATATTTTCATCGCATGGAAGCTTGCTATGTAACATAGCATGTCTTCATGTGCTACTATGGACCATTTTTCAAGGTCCCTACCTTGGAAAATAGACCTATTGCATCGCATCTTGGCCTGCTATGTGACGTAGCATGCCTCTATGCGATGCAATTTTCTTGGCAGTGCCTTAGAGAAACCATTGAGGTCAACCAGATGCCCTGGGCAGCCAGTGTCCAGTAAATGGGGGCTGTGCCTGTTTTGATTTATAGATCCTGCTGTGACCAACCCAGCTAAAAAGTCAACAATGAAAGTTTTAGAGTACACTCATACAAACTTACTGAGCTACTGTATCCCTCAAAATCTTGAAACCTGGCTGAAAAAGTCTTATACACCAGTTTATTAATTGAAGTTGTTTGTTACATGAATTTGAACACTTTCAATACTTTTACCATTAGGCTATCTTCACTAATCAGAAAGTTGGAGTTCCCTGTAGGCTTGAAAAAAGTGATTAAAAGTTGCTTTTTGTTATTTTCTAATAAGTATGCTCAGTAATGATGTTGCAATTCTCTCCTTAGATGATTAGCTATGTTCTCAGACCATTTTGGCACATCACATATTCTGAGATTGAGGTGGGTGGATGGGTTGGTTTGGTTCACATGTGTAGTTGTGGTGGACCTAGCTCATCCAGAAAAAAAAAACTGATGAGAACCAATGTGAAAAAATGGTTTTATACGATGAGATAAACAAAGATTCATATGTCGATTTTTTTAAAAAGGTGCGAAAGGGAAGTGAAACAATTACATCAACTCTCACAGACGCATCAGAGATCAACCTATTCAGTCCCTCATTGGAAGAGGTTTGTTAGTGCTCTTCTAATCACTCGTCTTATGACAAACATGGGTTATAGCTCCATGCATTATGTGGTCAATCCAAAGTGCAGGTTTACCAGTCTCTAGGGCTACGACGGCCACAAATCTGCTAGTCAAGCTCATATCTTGGACAACATGAAGGTTATGTGTATGTACTAGCTCAGCTTACACTCGGATAAGATGTGAGAAATAGGCTGGAATGAATTCTAGAAAAATTTAAAGACATTCATTCACCTTTGATGCAACACAAGGGTGCGGTTCAAGGTGAGGGAGGTTGGTGTAAACAAGTGGCAAACCAATTGCAAACGAGTTGGGAATCAAGTCCGTGATTGGGACTATTCTTGGACCTCGACACCGCAACTCGATTGAAACTCAATTCTGCCCTCGGTTATGACACCGCCTCATCCCAATTTAAGTCAAGCTGTGTCCTGTCCGGACCTCCTCGGTCTCATTCAAATCTAAAATTATAACTTGTAACTGCTTCCTTTGACTCCCATCGACAGGCTTGGGCATCAGTGAGCTTGGCCGGCAGGAGATATTGTAGTCTCATGGGCCATGTGAGATTCTTGGCGTGCAGCCATCCAATCCTATCGGATAAGGATCCATCCCCAGAACCAAGATTACGATCTAGCCAAATTCCTCCCATGCATCCATCGTGAACTCCGACCGATTAGACTACCATTCTTTTAATTACTCACTTCATCCCAACGGTTTGTCCGGCCCTTTACTACAGGTATAAACTGGTCAAGCGATTGCGTAAAAATGCTGGGCGGCGTCTCATCAGGTCCGAGCATCGAAAGCCTGCATGTCAGCGCCTCTGGACTCTCTCTTCGTACACTGGTTAATCCATTCGGATCCTCCGTGAGTTCTTCACCGGCAGAGGCACCAGAGGGTCTTGATAGTACTAAACCAGCCAAGCAGCGTATCAATCGCGCTTGTGAGGCTTGTCGGAAAAGGAAGGTACAGTGTTTAAACCCACAATTGAAATACAGTACTTCATTTGACTGATATCACCTCATGTTGACAGGTCAAGTGCATTATGCCCCACGATCCGCCTTGCGAAGGCTGCAAACATGCTGGACGTGATTGCCTGTTTTTGCATCAAGATGTTAAGCGCAACAAAGCTCCAACCAAACGGTCCGTTCTCTTTTTCCACTGACTCGGGACTTGTCAATTGAGCTTGCCGGTGGGTCGTAATATGCGTAAAGCTCTTTTCTGCCACAGTGATGTCGAAGAGCTGAATTCAAGAATCAAGACTTTGGAAAAAGCTCTCTTGATCTTGTCGCCAGAGATCGATTTGAGTCAGCTCCCGCGCACAGCAGATCAAGCTCGCTCCATGGTCAACTCAAGCCGGTCTAAAAAATCGCAAATCAACCAAACTCGATTGCCAAAAGAACTTTCAACCAGCAACACCGAACTCGAATCAGTGTCTGACTTGCATGGCGTTCTGAAACACATGTCACAATTACATCTTGGCGCGGATGAATTTTACAACGGGGTGAGGTCTGATGCTAGTGCTTCGAAGCCAAATGAATGGGAGTACACTGCCGGCTCCGGTGAACCTGACCTTGCATACCTCATGAACAACAACACCCGTCCAATTGCTGAGCGTCACCTGGAGAAGCAACACTTTCGCAACGCAGCCAAGGTGCAACATTATCCTCCGCCTGATCTTGCTGAAAAGCTCATCAAACTTTACTTTCAGAAGGTACATCCATACGAACCTATGCTTCACCAGGGTGAATTCATGGCCCAATACAATGCGGGCCTAGCTGAACGAGACTGTTCATTTCGTGCGCTCTGCTACGCAATCTTTGCTGCTGCATCCCGATTCTCCTCCGATGACCGTGTAAGTCCGTCAAGCGACGGACAGAACGTTGACAAACAGGCCTCCGGAGCGCTCTACGGCTCAGCCAGCGGCTTCCTCCTCACTCCAAACACCCTTCCTTGCACACTGTATGACTTGCAAGCCATGGCTGTTCTGTCATTTTTTTTGGTCTCGACATGTAGTCCTTTGACGGTATGGTTCTTATTGGGACGTTTTTTAAGGAGAGGTAAGTTCAGTCTACCGCGTCAATCACTTGTATCTGTTAATATGTTGACAATTCTGGCGTAGCCCAAGGTGACGGTGTTGACCTTGACGGAACCCCGCGATGGGAAACATCAATCATGAAAGATCAACTGAGGAAACGAGCCTTCTGGTCACTTTTTTTACGCGAAATGCAGTTATGCCTTTCGTTGGGTAGAGTTTCTTGTATGAGGCAGTCTTCAAGCACTATCGGTGCGTTCTCGTATGTTCTGCTTCAAGTGAACTTGAGCTCATCCATTCAATTCTTTACTTTATGCATGCTTTCATCATCCGGTCGACTACACCAGGTCCACCACTTGGAGTCGATGACGAAAGTCTTAGCAAGTTCTGCAGTGATCATCAAGGCTATTCCTTGACATCAGCTTACACAATTGTTGAACGCAGCCCAACCTTTTTGGCGACTAGTCCGCGCTGTGTGGCAAGGGGATCCATCTTCATGCTCCAACGAAAGATCAATATTCAGCTTCGGGGGCTTTGGTCTCTCAAGGTAGTCCCCGACCACATGTCGTGGCACTGGGATCGTGATCTGGCGATACAGATAGCCCAATCCATCGACCAATCCATTGCGACCGAAATACCTCCAGAAGCTAGATGGCATCCCGACCTGATTGATGAAATTGACTTTGTCGTCACTGCACACTTGAGATGGTATGGTTAGTTTCATTAGACATCCTTCGCCTTTTATTTTCTCTGGCTTTGCCTTTTTTTTCTTCCTCCTGGGTTTCATTCTAACAAAGTCGAAAATAGTTTGGCCTCGTATTTGAAAATCCTTTGCCATCGTCATCTTATACGATGTGACCCCAAAGAACTACAGATTTGTTTAGCGGCAGCGAGTGACTTACTTGATACCCTAGAGCACCTCAGCACTCGTGGATTTCTTGAACTTACGGCAGCATACACACCTTACTTGGTCAGTTACTTTTGACGCATTCGATATGTGAATCGAGACTCATTAATCTCAACCTTTTTTTTTTTATATTCATTTTCTTCAGATCACTCCCGCCGCACTTACTTGGCTTTACTCGGCTTGCCTTGAGAACACTGGCTTATCGGTTTCCCAGCGAGCAGATCATTGGGCTGATGTACATCGTTGCATTAACCTGCTCGCCCATTTATCTCACAGGTGAGAATGCCCACATCTTATCTGGACCAATATTTTGACGCACGAGAAAAGATCCCACTCTAACTAACCATTTGACAAACTTGAACCCAAACAACTCTTGGATCACCTTTTCATTAGCACTTTTCAGGCTGAAAAACTTAAAGAATCTCTCAATCATCTCGTCAACACTTGTATGCAAGAGCAATTATTTCCCGGCTCTACGGCTTTTGGACAAACAATGAAACGAGATGCAAGTGCCATGTCAGCCCCAGTTGACAGCTTTCCGACGATCACCTTACCCGAACGACTTGTGCCGAGCGGACCTTCATCCCTCATCACGGAGAAGGCTCCACTCGCGGAAAGTAGGCCGGACTCACTCAAAGCGGAATCGGAGAACTCGTATGGGTCACCAATTGCGCTGGAACTTTTCAACATGAGTGCTCCTCAGCTAGATGCCTCTCTTTTCCATTTCCCTGGCAAAGTTCATGTCCCTCAGGTATCCGAGCAATGGCCTATGTGGATAACTAGTTGCGATCCAACTTGGAGACTGCTCGCGCAGGACTCAACTTGCTCTTATTCTCAACCCGGGTCCTTAGCTACCTTATATTCCCATGTACCCAAGGCCTTTTGACTTCCGTTCCACTCCTCGTCCTTATCAATCTTTCAATGAACACATCCCCTGAAACCAACTTTTTTCTGTCTTCTTATAGATCTAGTATCAACTTGCACCAATAAACCAGCTTGTTGATCATTTGAGTTTTTTTCTCTTTTTTTTTGTACTGCGCAAGCAGGCCTTGATCCTAAGGCTCACGATCATCCGGTTTTGCAAAAAAATAAAAAAAATAAAGTACAGCAAAAAAAGCCTTGCACTTTTTGTAAATGTTATGAGCAGTAATCCTCAAAAACCAACGGAAGGGTGACCACGAGCCCCCTTCGGCCGACTCAAAACTACGAAAGCTGTGGCTGCGCGTAGAGTCAATGGAAATCAACAACTCTTGCCAGTCCAAAAAAGAAAAAAAAAGAAAATCAAGGCTCAGAAATAAACCCAGTTTCAAAAGATTCAATCCTACTAAACTTAATGCCTTTCTTTTTGCTAAGACTATTCTCTATCTTCTAACCAAAAGTGGTATATATACTAGGATTTCTTTTTTATTTCACAAAAAAAAAAAAAAAAAAAACCAACGAAAAACAATATATATAACACAAAGATAGAAAACTTTTTTTTTTTCAAAAAAAAAAAAACTACGAAGATGTCTACACCTGTCTCTTTCCCTCGACTGATTTGATCCAAACTGTTACAAAAAAAAACCATTGTGCACGTGTTTTAGTTGTGTAAACAACCAATGTTGCGGGGGTTTCATCATTCAAAATCATCACATATAAAACACATAGATGGGGAACAAGAAAAAAAAATGAAGAATGTTGTCTTGTACGATTGAGAGGCAAGGGCTGTAAGATCTGTAAATTGGTCGATATATATAGTATTCTAATGATGTCGATTTTTACAATGTTCATATATATATACATATATATGAAAGTTTAAATCTGATGTTTGTTTTCAATAATCTAAACCTAGTAAATTGTTTTTTAAAACCCACCTAATGCATCATCATAGCTAAATACATCACATCTAGACCATCTACCTAACCCACATAATTCACTCCTTTCATCTTCTTCATCTTCTGCTTGGTGGTCGATTTCTTCTTCCTCTTCTTCCTCTTCTTCTTCATCATCATCAATTTCAGTTTGCTTATCATCTTCGTCATCGTCTTCTTCTTCAGGTAATACACGACTTTGAAATACTTTCTTCTTCTCTTCTTGACCTTGCGTATCACTATTAGTATTGGTAGCGGTACGTGAAAGCGAGAGCCCGCTCCCGCTGTTCCCAACTTCTTCCACACTAAAAAAAATCAAACATAAAACCAAACATCAACATCAAAAGAAGAAAACCAAAGAAAAACAGAAACAACCTGACTAACCTTTTGTATCTCTTGATAGAAGAGCACATAACCCATCTACCACATTCATCAGCATCTTGTCTAGGAGGCAACCTAAGAGATTTCTCAACAATGATAGGGGACCGATCATAAGCGTGAGCCGAATGAGTGAGATACATAATAGCAGCCACAGGTCCTTCTAATTCGATCGGTTTATCATCAGAATCGATGATGAATCCATTCCCAGAAGCAAATCTAACTGCTTTTAATGAATGTGTGGATGATGTACCATTAGTTGATGAACGTCTTGTAATAGGTCTATTGTTTTGTTCTTCTATGATCGTTCTCCATGAAGTCGTACTTTCCATTTTTATGGGACTTGTACATGTCCTTGTCGTAGCTTCTTTTTTAGTTAAAATACTTTTTAAAACGTTGATCACAACTATTCTATCATCATTATCTGGATGATAAAATAATGAAGTATCACTTGATGATTGATCTTGTAATGATTCCGTAGAAAAAACTTGTTTGGTAGGTCTTATTTTTTTCAATGGTGGAAGTTGATTTTCTAGTTCGGTTTCTAATGCCGGTTCAGAAGAGAAAGGAAGTTCGGAAGCAGGATATGAATCTACAGCTGATGATGAAATCGAATCTTCATTTTCTTCGTCTTGTAATTCGTTCTTATTTGATGTACTGGTAGTTCCTTCAAAGTCAGATCGTTGCCGAGTGTTTATTGATGATGTAGAAGCTGATCTATGAAAATCAAAGAATGGCATAAATGTAGCTGGTAATGAGGTGGGGGAGAGCGTTGTTGGTTGCGCCATGTTGAGTTTAAACAATGATTTGATTGGAAAGCCTGCTGGGCTTTGGCCGAGCGAAAGGCAAATCAATCACCTATTTGATTTTGATCATTAACAGCGGAAATATCTACTCACTTTCAGAGGTGAGCTAGAGATGATGAACTCGGGTTCGAAAGCTTAAAGTGGAGTGTACGATGATAAAAGTTGACCGAGAAAGTGTGATCGAGGAAAGTCGTGATTGTTGTTCAAAAATCGGATTATTCTTGATCTTCTGATGTCTTTCGGCGAAAAGTTGGTACGGTATATGTATCTCAAAAGAAAAATCGAAAAGAAAAGCAGCGAAGCGAGTAGCAAACAAAAAAAAAGCAAGGATACCTGAGAGAAAAAAAGGAATGCAAGTTGGTGAGTCCAGAAAGCAAGGAAAATACGGTTGAGAGAAGTGCTAAGATGGAATGCGATAAAATGAAGACCCCATGCGAGATAGGATATGGTCTCTCTGTGAGAAATGATGTCTGTCAAAATCTGAAACGGTTTGGGATTTTTAAAATCGATAAAGAACAGTAAACTCGGTCGAGTTAAAGAAAGAGTATGACAATTTTGAATGAAGCGATAGGGAGGGGAAAGAGATTGGGTGCGTGTGTGAGGATTTGAAGCTTTTTGCGCTGCAAAAGAGCTGAAGAGGGTCCGTCAAGGAATAGAAATCCAAACAAGTCACTCAGGAGGTGAGAGGAGGAAGAAGAGGGGTCCGATGTTTCCAGACACACACCCACACACACACCCACACGGAGTAGAGATCAAGTCGAGTTCTTTTACTCTTCCTCGCTGTCAACTGGTCGACAGTTAAGCTGTGAATAAATGAATCAGAAACACAGATAAGGAAGAGAAGACAAATTCAAAACACTTCTACACACTCCGGATAAACAGACTGAGGACCAAACAGGCTGTGCTTATGACCCGTCTCGAAAGGACGATTTGGTACTTCCCTATCAGCGGTGCCGCAGCTTATCATCACCGTCACCTCTTGCTGAGGATTAACAAGATAGATGACGTATGGGTACTGCAGACAAACGGTGATGCCTAATCAGTCCTACTGCGACCGCACCACACACAAGGTATTCAAGTCCGTCCGTGAATATGTGTAGGTCAGAGTGGATCGATGGACCGACGCAGAGTTTGAAGAGAGAGAGAGAGAGAGAGAGAGAGAGAGAGAGAGAGAGAAAGAAAAGAGAACAAAAAGGAAACCTACGATAAGATGTGTCGGGTAGGAAAAGGACTTTGATGATGAAGTTTGGTTATTGACAATCGAAGTTATGTATATGAGGTGCCTATAAAAGAATTGTGGACGAGGCAAACATAATTTTCTATCAACGTGACTGAGATTAATGTACATTGATGCAAACACACAAGAAAACGATGAGGATGAAAGGAGCGGCGAGGGAGAGGGGGGGGAGGCGAAAGTGAAAGCGATATAGGCTGCCTGGACGGTGATTAGTGATGGTAATGGTCCTGAGGTCTTGGCATGACAACGCAAAAGTACTTTATATAGATACATAGTTTAAAGAGGTCAACTAACGGAATCGAGACCGAGGTCCCTCTTGCGCTCGACAAAGTCAAGTCTATAGATGTTATATGCATCTAGAGGAAAGCCAAGAAGTATAGTATCACAAGAATGTGGGGCACTTGTTTTGTCACCTTAGAGAGATCGATCGAAAAAAAAAAAAAAAAAAAAAAAAAAACATGGGGGGGGGGAAGAGTTTGTTGAAGAGGAAGGAAGAGAGAAAGAACTGACCCAGGTTTAGGAGAAGAAAGCCAAGTGATTGTGAAGAAGAAATAAAATTATATATCAAAACGTTGAGGAGAAATGAAGATGGAGAAGTGATAGAGAGTTGATGAGTGAGAATTGACTTGAAGTTTGAATCGAGATTGATAGCTCTGTTGAGAGCTTTGAATGCTCTAATCGGTTATTCTTCTTCGCTCGAAACAAACATCATCCCAGGTGGTTTGGAGGATGGTGAAAGGGTACAAATTGATTGAGAGTAAGTAAGGTGTGATTAAGTGATGAGGATGACGATGACGAGATGAGAGATGAGATGAGGTGTTTGACCGGTTGAAAGGTCTAAAGTCTCAACGATTTAGGACGCATGATCAGTTGATTTTGGTTGGATGAGAGATTGATTGATAGAGATGAGACGGCTTTGGATTCGATGAAGCTTGAGTTTAAATTCGAGTCGAGAGAGAAAGAGAGAAAGAGAGAGCCAAGTTGGAGTTTGATTGAGGACAGGGCAGAAAAGGGTCCTTCTTGTCCTAAACCGGTGAGAAGGGTAGTCACTAGTTCAGGTTCTAGAAAGGTACCAAGAAATCATTTAAAAAAATCCAAATCAGTTATATGGGGAGGGGGAGAGTATGGTATCAGTTCATCAGTAGACCAACGAACCTGAATATATCCTATGGTAAGTTTGATTGATAAATATAAACTTCAACGGCTCTCTCTCTCTTTAAAAAGTCTAGAGCACTTTCGAGAATTGGATAACGTTGATGGAACAAAACCTAAAAGATTGATAAGAGTTTTGATATCGAGACCTAGAATCGATGAGCGATGACTTGAAAAATGGACGATTTGAAAAATCAGGTCATCGAAAAAAGTTGGATATATAAAGTCTTTGAGCAATCGATACTTACAGTAGTGCTAGTTCTCGATTTTACTGACTTCGTAGCTTAGCGAAGGATCAGATCTCGAATGGAGGTAACGGTCGACCTACAACGAGAGAAAAAGTTGATGGTTCGGTCGCGATCACAACAATCCAAATGAAGAAACCACTTTCTTGTTTTATTTGTTTCTCCTTTTTTTAAATATTTTATTCGGTCGGTCAATTGATTGATGAGATTTGAATTCTAAAAGTATACAGTATTAAAAAAAAAAAAAAAAAAAAAAATGGGAAAAAACCTACTTATTCCGACGTCACGCACTCAAAAACACACACACACACACGTCACTGACACATGTGGGAGAAAGACCTCGGGGATGGCGCAGCAAATCAAGTTAGGTCAAAATCCAATTTACTGCAACTCAATCATACAACTATGTTGGTGGCCGAGATAATACACACGATTCATCCTCAGACATCGGGCGTTTCAACATATGTATTATGACACGAGAAAATTAGGCGGCCAACCGCCAAAACAGATTGAATTGGGGTCTTTTTGACTTTGGTTTCGACTTACTTGGGCAAACCAATGGGTTCAAAAGAGACATGACATGCTAGTGTGTTTTGCATGGGGTGAAAAGATTTGTGTCCAAAGGCACAGCACGAAGAAGTATAGTAGAAATTGGGAGAAGTTTGTGAGGTGAATTTAGATGGTGTCATATTCACTCATGTGAAGCTTGACCTAGCTGAAGTGTATGATGGATATTTTTTTTAATGATTTTATTGTTTTCATCAAGAGAAATAGTATCTTATGTCCATGAGATTTGTGAATCATAAATGAAACAGAAGAGAAAAAAAGGTTCTGATACAGTAGTTGGAGATGGATCCATACAAAAAAATCAGAACTCGGTGTATTTGAAGCATTGAAACCAGAATTTTGACAACACATGAACTGTTGGAAAACTAATTGAATGGTCTCATGTAGTCACTTGAACTCAATCAAGTCGCTTTGTCTGCCCCGCTCCACAAGCTCCCGGTGATGCACAAAGAGCCAATAACAGAGCAGCGAAGCTAAAAACAGCTTTGGCTTATCTGATAGCCTAGCTAGATCAGTTCAACTGAGATCAAGAGCCTTTTTGGCTTGCATCAGCCTACTCCCACTAAGCAATTGGCTAGCTGAAAACTGCTTGGACTGGGTTAGCTAACAGAACAATTAATATTAACCGTCATCTGGTCAAGTATTGCTCCATCACACTCACTTATTGGCTGGCTTTAAAACCCCAATTGAGGCCACTTTAAGCAAGAAGGTCACCTTGGCCCAGATAAGATTCCAGGTTCAGCTTTGTGAGGTGCCACAGCTTGACTCGATACTGACAGTAATGTCAGAAATTCCTGAACCTTATCTCTCAACAGGTTTTGAACATGGACTCAAATTCCTACAAATGTCCCTCTTTGAAACCTGTACAAAGCACTATGCATGTGTTTTTGAATCACGTTATAGGAGGGGGTGAAATGCAAAAAGAAAACTACTGTCTAAGGAAGTACATAGTGCAATTTTTTTTTTTGATTGCAAAAAATCGTTGCAAGTACCACAGAAGTTGTAGGTCAATTGAAAAATGCACTACCAAAAACGCTTCAACACCTTAATATTCAGTAGACAAACTAATCAGAAGTATGGCAACTCATCTGGTCTTCTACAAAAACCAATTTTGGATCCACTGTTCTTCCTGAAACCAAAGCCAGTCCACCAGTAGGACCTCTAGACACACTCTGACTTGGCGAAGTGTACTTTGATATATGTCTGAATTACACTGATTGGTTTAAAAACATTGATGATTCTGAATTAGGATGAAAGGTTTGAAAGGTGCAATTGTTCACTGATTTCAAAGACTTCTGTCAGCCCCTGAGTACTCAGCAAGTACCATGGGACTGCAAAGGTATTGTAAAAATAAATGTAAACAACTCATAGCTCAGTTTCAAGAGCTATAAATGATACAACCTGTTGTAAACCATAGCCATAAAATGTGAAAGTAAGAACACATTATTACCAAGAGAGTTACACATACAAAGTTAGGTTTACCCTCTATTGAGTAAATATGCTCATAGAGAAGGAAGAGTGAAGACTCAGAATATAAAAGGAGGACCAGGCCTCCCTGGACACTTTCCCTTTTC
>MU167388.1:88182-108945 GCA_015951145.1 Cronartium quercuum f. sp. fusiforme G11
AGGCCTGTTAAGTGGCTCTTGTCATAAGCATTTTTATACTTATGACTCTTGAAACTGAGCCTGAGGTGAAGTTTCATATTGTTACATTTGCATTACATTATGTATTCTTTATGTAAGTATTATGTTACACTCTGTGTTTTCATGTATATACTATGTATTACACATTGTTACACATGATTATTATATGTAATCATGTATTGTTTCAGTCTGTGGGACTGCTATGCAGTCCTCAGGGCTGACAACCTAGAAGTATTGAATGCAACTAAGATAGAAATACTTTAGGGGAGTTAGGTGTCACAAACTTGTGTTTTAGGCACTCTATGGGTCATGGAATTACTAGTATCACTATCTGATTTGGCCTAAAAGTTGAAGTGAACAAATCTTTTGGAGTTGAGAACAAAGTCTGAGATGAGGAAAAAAGGTTTGGGGTCATCAATCATAGAATGGAATGAGAATATGTTAATATCAATTTTTCCTCTCTTAACTGCTTTTCAAAAATTTTCTCTGTGGTAGTTGTATTTCTTGCACTGGACTAGGAAGTGTTCAGGTGTTTCAGGGACTTGGCATATGTTGCAATTTCCTGAAGGGACAAGGTCTTCTCAATCAATTCTAGGTAGGTAAGATTTTAGTGCTATATGTTCTGTTCATAGTTGGAAGATAATAGAGGCTCTTCCTTTTTCTAGTTTTGAGATCATTTGCCAGACAATTTTTGCAGGAGCTGTGAGGTAAGGTTGTGCTTTATGTTGAATTGGGTTTTGTTAATGTTGAGATTGTCCTTAATTTTTTGTTGAGTACTAGTTAAGCTGGTGCACAAGGGTAGTGCATTCATCATATAAGTGGCAATTTCTTTAGCTGTTTTGTCTGCACAGGTCTGGAGATCTATTTCCTCATGGCTTGGTGACCAATAAAAATTAATTGGTGATGGTGTTAGGGAGAGGGATGCTATTGATTCTTTTATCTGTAGTATCAGGTATTGGTTAGGTGTGTTCAGCATTGAGTTGTGGCTTTTCTTCAATGCCATTTGATTGTGACTGAAGATTGCAATACATTTAACCAAGGGATTATAACCCTTGAATTCAGTGAATAGTTTCAAAGCTAGTATAATGCCCATTAATTTGGATCCTTCACTTGTAATATCTGTGAATGAATTCAATGGGATTGCTATGGCATTGTAAGATGAAGTGGCTGAAGCTCCATCTCCTTTACCTGGTGTCGCTGATCCATCAGTGGATACAACAAGAGTATTGGGTCATGTTTTGTTTCATATTTGTAACTTAAGAGCTTCCTTCAAGTCTAAATTGTGTAGTGTTCCTGTTGTGCTTGTCCATGGTGGAGTTGGATGGGGATTTATCATTTTGAAAAAATCTGGATTGTCAGGAGGTGGCTACTGTTAGGCTACCTCCTGGCTGGAAAGTTTGGGAAGGAAGAGCCAAGGGCTTAGTCCTTCCAGGTAAAGCCTTTACTTGGCTGCCTTGATGTTAATGGTAGCTCTTATAAAGCTACTTAACAGTGCAAGGTTGAGAGAGAAAGGGGGCTGGGAACCCCTTTCAAACAACTAGGGCTGGTAGTACTGGGGATCCCCCAAGTACTGACTACAGCTACACTGCCAAGATATTTGTATCGGATGGGCCTATCCGATGTTCTATCACCCCAAGATATGCGATGCAGTGTCAGTAGGATTAGGTGCGATGGAATTACTATTGGTATCTAATGCTCCGACACCATATTGCAGTGTAATTCCATCGCACCTAATCCTACTGACACTGCATCGCATATCTCGGGGTGCTAGAACATCGGATAGGCCCATCCGATACAAATATCTTGGCAGTGCTTTTTTCAGATCAAAGATTGCTCTGTGGTTGTAGCCCCAATTTAGAGGTTCTTTGCCAAGTTGTTTGAGTCTACAAAGTTATTCACAATGGTCAGTATGGGCTACCACATGGGTCACATCATCAATGAAGGCTAGAGATAATTTGTCTGAATTGGGGTCTAGGTCATCCAGTAGGAAGAAAGAGGAAGTGTAAAAGATGTAGAGGATTACTGACAAAGGGGATCCTTGTGGTAGACCATATTTAACTTCAAAGTTATCTGAGACATAGTCTAATAATCTGAGTGCAGTTGAGCTGTCAGATAAAAAACCATCAATTAAGTTTGATAAAGGGATGGGGCAGGTTTTTTTGTCTAAGTATGTTTAATAATCTAGATTTTTGAACCATGGGATAGGCTGATTTAGCATCTAGGAATAGAGCAGAAACCACTTTCCCCTCCCTCCATTTTGATTTTACCCAGGTTGTTGAAATTATGCCTGCATCTTCTACCCCTTGCTGTTTGTGCCCACTGGAAAATGACTGTTAGACAGGGCATGCAAGGTTTCTGCCCAGAGTGTCACTCTTTGAGTGATGACCTTTTCAAAGGTTTTCCCTAGGCAAGAGAGGAGTGCGATTGGGTGATAGGCACCTGGTTCTGAATAATCTTCCTTGTTGGCTTTTTGGATGATTGCTGTGACCAACAGTCTCCATGGTCTTGGGAAATGTCCTGTCCTGAGGAACACATTAAAGAGGCAGGTGATGAAACTGATAATTATAGGGCTGGAAATTTTGATAAGTTCATATGAGAGTTCATCTGGGCCCAGTGCTTTCTTGGAGGGTAAGTTCTGGAGGATTTGAAGAATCTCATGACTTGGAGCTTCTTGGTAATCTAATATTGGGTCTAGGATTCTGTTCCATAGGTTATCTGGGATGTCAGATAGGTCAGCATCTATATGGGCAACTGATGTCCCTTGGAACAGCAGTCAAGCTTGTTCCTCCTTTTTTGAAGTTAGGGTCTGATCATCACAGTACAATGGAGCTATTTCTCTTGTTTGGGTTGGTTTTATATATCTAAGAGCTTTGAACAAGTCAGGGCCAGAGAAGTTAGACACAAACAACTTCCAATGCTAGTTTTTTGCTCTAAGGACCTTTTGCTAAAAATATCTGTGCCACTCTTGGTAGCACTTGGAGGCTTCTTCAGAGTTGCTTTGGATCAACCATCATCTTACCCAGTTTCCGAGTTTGAGTTTCTCTGGGTCCCACCAGTTCTTGAAGCAGTTTGAGCAGGATCAGGTTTTCTGGCCTTGGGCATGGAAGGCTTTGAGAATGATATCACTCAATGAGGTCATGGTGATGTCAATTTAATGAGGGGAGTTGAGGGGAGGGTTGAATTGCTTGATTTTATTCTGAATATGGTTGCAACACAGATTGTGGTTCAGTTTATTCAGTAAAGCATTATTATGGAAAGTTGGTTGAGGGGAAAGAAAAAAGTTGAGTGTAGTTACTATGGCTTGGTGAGGAGAGATTATCCTGTAGCTAGCTGATCCACATATTTAGTTGAGGGACTTACACCGCCAGCAAAAATTACTCGGACAAGGCTGTCCGAGGTGTTCTCGGACAGTGAAGTCCGAGTTGATCTCGGACCGTGGTTGACCGAGATTTTCTCATCTTGGTGTGCTCAGACTACCGCTGACCGAGATGAGAAAATCTCGGTCAACCACAGTCCGAGATCAACTCGGACTTCACTGTCCGAGAACACCTCGGACAGCCTTGTCCGAGTAATTTTTGCTGGCGGTGTTAGCCTGTGGGCTGACATGACAGGTGGTTGACATGCTCCATGAGCAGTGATGAAGGTTTGAGTCCATCATCAGGAGGGATGGGATGTGGCAGTCATTGTTCAAATCTAGCCAGGACTTGAGGGTTGGGAGGCCCCTGGAGTAGGAGGGAGGGTTATAGCACAATATGATTCTTAAGGTGGTACTAGTGTTGGGTACCTATGCTGTGATAATATTGGATTTACTCTGTAGCTGTGAAATGAGGGAAGTCAGGATGCATTTTGAAATATAAACACATGTAAGCACTGCCAAGATATTTGCATCGCATGGAAGCTTGCTATGTAACATAGCATGTCTTCATGTGATACTATGGACCATTTTTCAAGGTCCCTACCTTGGAAAATAGACTTATTGCATCGCATCTTGGCCTGCTATGTGACATAGCATGCCTCTATGCGATGCAATTTTCTTGGCAGTGAAGGTGTCAGTTCATATAAGAAGTAGGTTGATAGTCAAATTTTGTGTAAGAATTCCAGGCTGAGTGAGTTGGTGGGTTGAGAGAGAAGGGATTAATCCATGGTTCTTGCAGGCCTAGGAGGTTGTAGTTCATTTGAGTGAGAACATGATGTGTCATGTATTTTGATGAGTGGCAGTTCAGATGTAGGACATTAAGTTTTTGTTCTGATAGAGAGAAGGTAGGTCTTGTATTGGAAGGGGTAGGTGAATATGGTGGTGATGGAGAGGGTTGAGGAATGGTTTCTTGATTTTGGTTTCAAACTGCAGGCTTAGTCATGGTTAGTATCAAACAAACTGTAGAATCTACTGGAGTTAGGTATCTTCTTCAAAGGGGGCAGGCTAGGCTCTCATGGGAATGGGCATACTTCTTGTCCAAGGAGTGTGCCTTGCTTGAGGAGTGGAGGATGTCATGGTGTAAACATCTAGCACAGATTTGAACATCTTCAGCCATGCATTCACTAGGGTTATGGCCACTGCCACATTTCACACAGACTCCAGAGTTTTGGCATCATGTCACAATGTGACTCAGTTCAAGACAGTGATGGCACTGCAAAGGAAGTTGATCAAGTGGCCTTCATACACAAGATCCCCTCTCCCAATCTTGGCAGCTAGGAGTTTGTCAAAAAGGTGGATGATTAGTGAACCAAATGCTTTGAGGGGCTGCAGTTTAACCAGCCATCTGACTGTGTGGAAGGCATCTACTAGTAGGGAGTTCTGTATCACTGATTCTTTCTCATAACTAGGGTCTTCTAGGTTAAATTTTGTTGGAAAGGTTTTAAGCAGGATGGGAAAGATTGGCCAGAGGGTGGTTCAGTCTTTGTCACTGCCAGCATTATATACTGTCCACTAGGGGACAATCAATGAACATTTTCCTCCAAGTGGGTGAAAATCATCATTGATTGTCCCCCCAGACAATTATTGTCCCCTAGTGGACAGTATATAATGCTGGAAGTGTATATACCATTTTGGTCCATCAGTGGTGGTTTTCTAAAAGCCATCTTGCTGCAACTCAAGTGTGAGAGTGTATCAGGAGGTCACCTGATTGGAGGCGAGAAGCACCTTTTATTTGAATGGGAGAATTATTCTGTTTATCATTAATTGCTGATGAGGCTGCATTTACTTTACACATTAGTTCCTTCAGTTCCAAGTTTGTGCAGGGATCCTTGTCTACCGGGACTCTGACAATAACTTTCGCTGATTCAATTCATTTATTTCTTTGTTCATGGGAAGTTTTGTCAGGACTTGCATCTGTTTCGTGGCTTGTGAGGCTGCGACTACTGCGCTTCAAGTCTTATTCAGTTTCGCAGGAAGAGGGTGTGTCATTGTTTGACTTAGGGTCATCAAGATCGTCGGTAGCGGGGTTGAACTGTTCTGGGATTGAAGTTGCGGTATCTTTGTATCTCGAATGGATTCCAGGAACACTTCCATCATGTCATAAACAGTGGAGTCAATTAAAACTCGGCCGTCAGGGGGACGAGATTGGCCACATTTTCTCCATGTTGCTAGAATCCTGTCTTCAGGGGAAAGCGAGTTTGCTTGTGGAATGAGATTCGAGAGGGTTCCATTGAATTCTATATCTATTATGTTCGGATTATCTGCATTTCTGTCGGATGGGATCGGACGTTTGGCCGCATGGCCTGGGGGGTCAGGCGGATGGGTTGGGTCAGGCATCCGAGGTGATTGGGTGTTGGTCTTTGAGTTTGGAGGGTTGTGCATTTCGGTTTATCTCGACGATGTCTTGATGATGGTGTTGGTGCTCGAGGAGTACCTTACAAAAGGGAGACTGGACAAATTACAAATGTGCTGGTCATGTTACATATCAAATCGAGGAAATTACAGGAACCTAAATATACGTGTATGTAGAGTTATGTACAGTTTTGTATACACTTCTGTCTTTCGTACATGCTCTATGTACTGATGTATACATTGATAGCTCTGTCCATTATCCCAGACTGAGCCTGTTCTTCAGATAATGGCCAACAATTTTGCAGAGTGCCAGAAATTTTCCCGATCCCTTCAACCTTTAATGGAGCCAGGACGACAGCCCGAAGCGAAATCATTCTTGTTGTCCTGGAAACAGGCATAAACAATGTCAAGACGTTAGTTTTTGGAATGTTTCTTTTGTAACACCATCATTTGAGGACGCACAAATTCGCTGCAACAAGCCGCTTGAGGTCCACGTCCTGTACATTCATACAGGAGCAAGGAACTCGAAGCAACCGCGACTTCACGTACAAGAGAAGGAAAGGCTATCAGAATTTGAGCCGAAAACTTTTCGCGAACGCGTCTCATTGCTCAGAAAAACTTACATTTATTCATGGCGGCCTTCTGAACATTAGCACAGACGCCATATGGCGTTGTCCCGAAACATGAAAAGTAAACCAAGTTTTTATCCTGGGCATAACAATTGTTGGCTGAGGAGGGTTCCTGTAACCATACAGCAGCATATAAAAAAAAAAATCTCAGGATGGTGTTTATCGTATGGAACATTTTCAAGAGTGAAGGGAAAGAACTGACCAAAGTGATGGCCGTACAACAACTGGCTAAGGGATTGTTTTGGTCTTTGCAGGAATATTGGCCACTCTGTCGGGAGGCTGAGGTTGCTGAGAGGGATATGCACATTGGAGGAAGAGTTGAATTATTGATAGGTCAGCAGTTCCGACGGAGTTATGGGTTTTGATCCTTTGCGCCTCCTGCGAGCATCCCACGTACCTCGATACACCTTTTGACTATCGTCGATAGAACCACAGACAGCATAATATGGACTGTCGCATTCAAAAGATGAGACATCTGAACCCGCTGCCAAGGAGGCTAGCGCTAGCAAGGAAATCAAACGTGAATAGTTCATGCTTATGTTTTTTGAGAGGATGGAATTGGCACATGAACGTGAAGTGAGAGGCTCGATTTCTGAGGTCCGATTTATGGCCGTGCGGTCGACGGTCCTCGTTGGACTTATGTAGACTTTGGAGAATAGTTACGAGAAATACAACAGCGCAAACTTTTAGGCGGTCACTCAACCATTCATCCGTTCCCCGAACTTGCTCGCTGCCCAACAGAGCCCAAGTCGGGAGGGCCGACCTCCCACGCATGTAAGTAAGAGAACTGAGGAAGACCGAGGATTCCTGACTTCAACAGGGAAGGTGATGTACTTGCCAAACCTCACGTACAGTCACATGACACCTTGCGTGATTGCCCAAGTCATCCAACTTTTTGCGTTCTTATTTGCCTAATTGTTTTCACCCCTCTCTCTCGGCTCAATTCACGCGACGTAAAACCCCATGGCGTTTGCAGACGCGCCAAGCGCGTTCAGGATGGCACTGGGAGCTCGACCGCCCGATCCACCGCCCTCTACACCCCAATCGAACACTGGCAAACGTGTTTGATCTGGTGGGGAGCAGGAAGGTATTCGATCAGGTCGAACAAAAGACAGTGGATCCTCGACGCCAGCTTCAGAAGCCCAAGACATGGCTGAACAGATCACAAACATGCCTCGGCCCAAGCGGATGGCATACATTTTCCCAGACGGAAACGCGGTCAGATTGCTGGAAGAGCTGATTCCCAAGTTTATCGAGACCATGTACGCCGCTCTCAAAACAAGCTAAAACCAAAACCGTCATGATCGATATTCACACGGCCATAGACTTGCTTGTCTCGGCAGGAGTGATTCACGACAAGCACTTAATCAATGGTACACAGCGAGCTTGACTAGATCGGTTCTCTTTCAATTTGAAAACTCAGACACTCAAGCCAACACATTCCAAAGCTTCAAGCCTTCGGATGGCCCGGTCGAAGATCAACTCACAGTCTTGATGGAACTGTTTCACCTACTTACGAACATCATCCAGAAGCAACATCGCAAACCGCTGCCGCAACAATCTCTTTATCTCCTCTACCGGCCTCGATAAAGGCCCCGACCGTTAATCAGACCAAGAAAAAAAAAAAAAAAAACGAATGCAGTTCACCAGAAGGAAGCCTTATCGAAAATGAAACGCGTTACCAACACAGTCCTTCTAAAAGAAGCTTCTCCTAAGAAACAAATCTTTGCGGGCAGAACATCAGCAGCCATAACAGATGATTTTAACTTATAATTTGTGAGTAAAATTAAAGATTAAACTTGAACCAAAAGATCTTTCCACAACTATAATGAAAGCGTTCCAACGGCTCCTTTCAAAAAAAAGAAAGAATCAGGATTAAACCTTGTTACCATGGTGTAAGTAGACAAACTGAGTGGAAAAGGTTGATTAGTGGCTTCCTGACCTGTTGCCAAATCAAAAAAAAAAAAAAAAAAAGCGAACAGATTTTTTGCCATACTCGTTCACAGTATATCCCCCGTCTCTTTTAAAACCCACGAAATTCAGGATGACTTGAATGATCTCTCATTCAGTCAAAATTGAGGCCTCAAGGAGTAAGCAAAACAAGTTTGATGACTCAAGCACAGAAAGGACCCCCCCCCCCCCCCAAAAAAAAAAAAAAAAAAAAAAAAAAAAAATAGCGGCATCCAACAAACTTACATTACATTACACTATAAACATTAATGCTTTACCCACAACTGGGTAAAAGTATTGCTGCGCAAAAAAACTTGATCTCATGAAAATATGTACTTACTTACTCTATCTGTTAGATATTCGAAACACATGGGATAAAATCATACTCAGTAATGTTCAGTCATTTTTTTTTTTTCTTTTTATAACCATTCCAAAATGCTTTTACCCATCTGGGTATTTCATTAATGTTTACTGTTTACCCATTTGGGTAAATCATTAATGTATCTACAATCAGACGCAAGTCCAAAAAAACAAAAAAAGGGTCAAGCAGTTGATCTGGTACGGCGTGACGGCAACAAGCTGAAGCAGGAAAGGGGTTGCCCCGTACCACTGCTGCGAGAAAGTCCACTCGGCCGCTTTTCCCGAACAGCCATGGGTTCTGACTGATACTTGCTAGAACGGGTGAATGATAGCCCTTAAGGTTCCTAAGTGCACTTCAAATAAATGAATCAAATCCTGTTTATATATGCAATATATCATGTGATTTATAATAAATAACTTGTTAGGCATGAGATAATCTGAATTTTATCAAATTTATAACATGGCTGACATGATGTGTTCTGGGTTTTCACAATAACAAAATGCAGATGTTTAAAATACTTAAATCAGTTTTTTCTGAAATGCTCTTACACTAGGACAGAAATCGAAAAAAAAAAAAAAAAAAAAAATTAAAAAAAATTAAAATTGAATTTTTACATCTCCGTTTAAAAAACTGGAATTTTAACTCTAATTATGACAGAGTAAAAAAAAATCCCAGAGTAATATGTAGGCCCAAGTTTTTTTCTTTTAATTTTTTTTTTTTTGCAATTTTGTAAGAACGATTTTAAGGTTACAAAAAAAAAAAAAAAAAAAAAAAAAGTTGGAGTAGCTGGTTGGTCAATCAAGATGTGCTATAAAATATTGATCGGTTAAGATACAAAAAAAAAAAAGAGGTAATACAGAGCATGTGCTTATTGAAAAGACCAGATTTTTTTGATTTTTTTCCTTATAATAACTCGGTCATTGGTATGTAGACAAACAATTACCATGTTGATAGATTTGATGTATCGAAAGGAATTTGAACGTTGGAATGATGAGATGTTGATATGGGTAAAGATTGAAAAGTTAAGAAGTTGTAATGATTAGAATTTAGATGAGGGCTAGGATCATAGCTTGATAGCCAAACCGGCAGATTTTCGTCCGCCAGAGTATTATATCCGTTACCTGGAAATTGAAAAAAGGAGGCGTCCAGTTGTGGGGCAGTAAGGTTAAAGAGTTCTAAGTTGGTTGTCGGTTCAAGAGTCGGATCGATCATATTGTTTGACGGTCCAATCATTTCTTTGGAACTTGATTTCATCAATGGCTGATCAGGGATTGGGGATACACTTTCCAAATTCAGACCACTTCGGTTACCCGAAAAGACATCTAACGGTATCGGGACAGGTGATGGATTTGAACACCCTTCGACAGTTCTCGCTAACTTTCCTAATAATGTGGTTTCAGGATAAAGTTCTTCTTCGATACAACCATTTACCAAATGATCTAAAGATTCTTTGAGCTTTTCGGCTTGAAAAGTACTAGGTGCCAGAATCGAAAGGATCTCGATACAACGATGAAGATCGGCCCAACAATTTCCACGTTCTAAAGGAGATAAAAGACCATTGGGTATACAAGCTGCGTAGAGGAAGGTGAGAGCGGCAGGTGTGATCTGATCCGAATAGTCCAAAAAGTTTGACAGCGGCGACGTCAACGAGAAAGCTTTTTTTCAATTTTTTGGATCAGATAGAAAAAAAAATATCAAAAAAAAATCTGACAAACCAGGTAGGGTGTGTTTGCGGCGGTGAGCTCGAGTAAGCCACGATTTCTGATGTGCTCCATCACATCGAGAATGGAGTTGGATGCCGCTAGGCATACCCTGAGCTCGCTCGGGTCCGCTTTTATGAGATGACGATGAACAAGTATCTCGAGATATGAAGCCTTACTGTCAATAGAAAATATAAATTCCAGGTATTTTTTTTTTTTTTAAAAAAAAAAAAAATTAACCCTCCACGAGTCACTGGAACAAAAAATCCGTGGACTGACCATCTCAACAATGCGGTGACAGTGAAATCGACTACATTTGTTAGATTCGGATTCCATCTAGCCATCAATGGAATGTCATGTGCGATAGAGTTATCAATTACTTTTGCCATCTGCTTAGCTAAAATCTGGTCCCAATCCCATGCCTTGTGATCGGGTACAATTCTGAGTGACCAGAGTGCTCTCAGCTGAAGCCCGACCTTTTCCAAAAGTTTGCAGTTTGCCCTTTTGGCTAAAACAGACGGACTGGCCTCCGAAAGGATAGGATTTTGATGAGAGATCTTGTATGCTGCGCTTAGTGGAAGATGCTTATGAGCTTCACAGAAACGACTAAGAGCCTCGTCATCCATTATAAGAGGGTGGGCTGAATTAAGCGTCAGCAACCAGATCGTGTGACGGCAAGAATGCAAGATTTTTAGAGTTAGTCGCGGTGTAAGGTCATTCAAGAAGAATCGAGGACCAACCAATGCTGGTTGAGGACTGCTTCACACAAGAAACTCTTCCCAGAGAAAGACAGAGTTGCAACTCCCTCGAGAAGAGTGCCCAGAATGCTCGTTTCCGGAGCTGATCTTTCATGATTGAGGTCTCCCATCGGAGGATACCTTTGACGTCCACACCCTCGCCTTGGGCTGCAGGGGTCAAGTGATCGGTTAGCATGTGAATGAACGATAGTACCACTGAGTCCTTCAAGTCGTGAAGGAAGGATGTCACACCTCTTCTCAAAAACTTTCCCACTGAGAACCAAGCTGTCATAGGACTGGTCATGAACGAAGCCAATAAAATTAACGAGGGAACGACAAGATAGGTGGTGAGAGTGTGAAGTGAGGACCGGAAACCTTACCTCGTATTGGCGACCAAAAAATATGACATGACCGCCATGGCCTGTAAATCAAAGATCGTGCATGGCAAAGTAGGCGGCGTAAGGAGAAAGCCAATAGCAGCACCATAGAGCGCTCCCGCGGCCTGTTTATTGAGATTGGACCCGTCTGTGGGTGGAGCGACCCGATAGTCGGAGGAGAAGCGTGATGCAGCGGCGAAGACCGCATAACAGAGTGCACGAAAGGAGCAGTCATGTTGAGGCAGGCCGGTATTGTAAAGACGCACAAATTCAGCTTTATGAAGTATAGATTCATAGGGATGAACCTTGTCAAAATATAGGTCGATGAGCGATTGGGCAAGGTCAGGAGGCGGGTAAGAATGATCATTGGCGCCAATCCGAAAGTGATAATGTTCCATGCTGCGTTCGACAATTGAACGGCTTTCGTTGTTCATGAGACTTGCAAGGTCTGGCTCACCGGAGCCGTGGGTATGTTCCCACTTTTTTGGGATCGGTGGAGTCAGGTTGCTTCCAACCTCTTCGTAATACTCACCGGGGGTTAGATGGAGTTCAGACATTGATTTTAGGACACGATGAAAGTCAGTCACTAGTTCGAGTTCAGTTTGAGATTCTTTGGGTGTAGGTTCGTGATTACTCTCAGGCTTGCTCGATCGACGTGAGTTGACCATCGTACGCGCTTGTTCGGGAGTTCGAGGGAGTTGAGTCAGATTGAGATCGGGTGCGAGGATACCCAAGACTTTCTCCAAAGAGTGAATTCTTGAATTGAGCTGATCAAGATCACTATTATAAACAAGCAATTTTGTGAGTTTATCAATTTTGTTCGCCCTCATTGGTAGGTAGAATGATCATATGGAAATAAGATCAGTAAGATCGTAGAGCGCACCGTTTGGTTGGAGGTTTGTCTCGTTTGATACCTGGCATAAGGTAAGTACAATTCCTACAAGCATGCCTACAAGTTTCGCATGGCTTAGAATTCCCCTGAGGAAGGATACATTTGATCTGTAAAGTTTTTTTTTTTTTTTCATTTTTTTTTTTTTTGGTAGAGAAGGCACCAAGGTGAGTGTGAATTTGAGCATATTAAACAAGAGCTCGGTCTGAAAATGACCTTCATCTTTCGACAAGCATCACATGCGCGAGTGATACGTTGCCGATTTCGTTGAGCGTCTTGTTCTTCGAGAGTCAAATGAGAATAGGATGACGAGGAAAGGGTGGGCTGATGAAGCATCTGAGGATGAGTCTGATGGTTGTTGATGCTGAAATTCATTTGTATTTCTACCTGCAAGAGGTAATCTTATTGACCAACGTTGCTAGAGATGGTAGAGTGGGGGATATCGAGGTAAGTAAGTAAAGTAAACTCATTCGGAACTCGGAAAAAGTCTTGAATGAGACCCACCCATTAATATCTCATTTGATGACAGGTGACATCGGAGCCGTTATGACCGAGATTATGTTTGTTATAACTAAAGTATTCTTTTTACCATCAACCAGTTTTCTTACAACTCTTCAAGGTTTTTGCATCAAATCCATCTTACTTGTTTACATCTCTTTGTGATTTTACCAATCAAGAGTCAGTAAAATTCACTCGAGCCAAGCAATCCAAAATACTTTGGTTTATGATGATGATTTTAAGTGTTTTAATTTTAATATTATTGAATCGAGTTGAGTTGACTTTGATGAAGCGTGAGAGTTTCAAGTGATTATCATTCTCTCTAATTATTTAACTAAGTACTTACACTCACTCACTCACTCACTCACAGCTCAATCCGGTCAAGTTCGGTGATAAGAGATCCGCCGTGTTCGGTTGATTCCCTCTACCCGGCTCAAAAGAGTGACCACTGAGAAGTGACGAACGACGACGACGACCGATCAGGAACGCCCGTTGGTGTGTGACTACTGTACATACTTTATCAAATGCTGTTCTGTTGATGATTACATAAGCCAAGTTCAATTCGTTTGTGCCGAACGCTTCCTTTCCTTCACCTCACACAACCATTCAAGTATGTATCTCTCTCTTCCGTCGGCTTGGCCAAGCCGATTTAGTTAGTTATAAAGCAAGTTACTGTATTCACCTTACCCGTCACAGTTTATCTCACAGCCGTAAATCCCACATCAACCAAAGTGGTGTGGTTTACAGCACAGTACAGTACAGTACAGTACAGTACATCACAGTATATATATATTCTCAACTTGAACCACTTTAAATTACTTACTGATTTACTCAATCTGACTCACATCTTTTCTGCTTCGAGTCGTATATACTTACTTACTTACTTGTACTCCCATTGACTTATTTACTTACTTATGTAAACACACAACTCGATCGAACCCGATCAGTCTCTTCTCTCTCAACCGCTCAGTTCTTTATCATCCTCAGTCAATCCACAACTCGATCGAGTGATTTGGTTGGATCCCAATTTACCCTCCTTTCTCTCTCTCTCTCTCTCTTTCTCTCTCTCTCTCTCTCTCTCTCTCTCTGTCTCTGTCTCTCTCTCCCAACCCTGCCTTTTCCCTCCCACTCTCGTCCTCCTAGTCTTTTATACCTGTCCATCTAAATTCCTTCCTGAGATTGTTATAGATTGACCCATCACATCAACCATATGACCCCTCTCACCCATCATCCTTACATCCTCCATTCGCTCTCTTCAATGGATGCCCTACCCCAATTGAGTCCCCAGGCCAAACCTAGCCTATCCCAATTGAGTATCGAGGATAAATCCAACAAGCGAGCCCAACGCCGCACATCTCGAGCCTGTGATGCTTGTCGAAAAATGAAGGTAATGAACACAATACAGCTGCTTCCCCTAGGCCCTCCATTGATGTTTCATCATACTGATAGGAACTCCCACTTGCCAAAATGTAGATCAAGTGCATCATGCCTCATTCTTCACCCTGCGAACCTTGCAAACATGTTGGACGCCCTTGTTCATTCGAAACACAAGGCGTCAAGCGTGAAAAACTGCCTCCTAAACGGTCTGTCCTCCTTGCCCTAGTCATCTTTTTCACCGCTTCTGACAAACGCTTTCTTAACTTCAAATCACTCTTCCAGGGAGGTTGCCCAACTGAACGCAAAAGTTCGGTTGTTAGAAAAGGTTCTCCACACCTTGGCACCCAATCTGAACCCTGACCTCGATCTCAATCTTCTTTCACAACTACCTATGCAATCAAATGAGCAAGCCAAAGTCCCTTTAAACTCTGATCGACATGAATCTGGATCCCCAGATAATCACTCAATCACATCACCGACTCCCAAGGCCGAACTGGAGCTTTTATCAGACATCAATCATGTATTCCATTCCATGGCACAATTACACCTCACACCACTAGACTATCTTCAGAGCTTTGAAGCCGGGCCTTCTCCCACTCATGAGCCTCCGACGAGTCGATGGGAGCAAGCCGATGGCTCCGGCGAACCTAACTTTGCATACTACGTCAACAACGAGAATCGGTCAACTGTTGAGAGATCAATCGAACAACATTACATTCGTCACGCCTCCCATGAACGGTTCTATCCAGAGTCCGATCTTGCCACTGCGCTAATCCAACTGTACTTTGAAAAAGTTCATCCCTCCGAATTCATCTTACACGAGGGTGAATTTAAGAGACATTACGAAAGCGGTCTGGTGTCCACCGACTTTTCCTTCCGCGCGCTTTGTTACGCCGTCTTTGCAGCTGCCTCCCGCTTCTCAAATGACTTTCGAGTCTGCCCACCCCTCGAAGATGGTAAGATTAATAAACAAGCATCCGGGGCACTCTACGCCGCCTCCGCTGGCTTCCTCGTCACGCCTTTTACCCTACCCATGACGCTCTTTGACTTGCAGACGATGGCCATACTCTCCTATTACCTTGTAGGAACTACAAGTCCGATGACCGCATGGTTCACCGTGGGCATGTCCCTGAGACGAGGTATGGCCCCCAATTCTAATCTCACTGTCAGGAAATTGATGGTTATATCTGATGGTTTGGGTGAACTCTTATGAAGCACAAGACGTCGGTGCTCACCTTTCAGGTACCCCACGATGGGAGACATCAATCATGAAAGATCAACTCCGTAAACGAGCGTTTTGGTACCTTTTTAGCAGGTATGGCACGCAAACTGTAGCTTGATGTCAGACAGTTGATCAATCAATCTAACAGGGAGATGCAACTATGTCTCTCGCTGGGGCGAGTGTCTTGCTTGAAACAGACGACAATTACTATTGGTTCGTATCCATAAAGCCTCCGTGTCTTTTAATCGCCACGCTGAGAGTACTGGTGGCTTTTTTTTTTTTTTTTTTTTTTTTTTTCTTCTTCGGGGGATCTCATTCCCAGCCCATCCACTCATAGTCGATGACAAGCGTCTGAGCCAGTTCTGCGCCACGCACTCAAACAAGTCACCAGACTGTCTCAATGAACTTCTTCATAAAAATCCAATTCTCCGAACCCCTACTGCTGCTCAAACAGCCTACCAAGCCGTATACACTATTCAATGCAAATTCGGGCTCAAGTTTCAAAAACTTTGGTCAGTCAAGATGGTACCGGAGAGTCAGGAATGGGACTGGGATCGGGAGTTGGTGCGAAAGATTGCCCGATGCTTGGACAACCATATCTTATACGGCATCCCACCGGACGCTAAATGGAATCCCGAAATGTCAAATCAGCTTGACTTTGTGGTCACTGCGCGATTGCAATGGTACGCACTCTTTGGCTATGTCAGAGGGTATTCTCATTTAAAACTTTCGGATGCGTGTTTTTGAGTCCGGCTAATGGCACCTGCACAGTTTGATTTGTTATATGCAGGTGATAGTCCACAGGCATTTGATAACTTCGAACCCGAAGGAGCTCAAAGTTTGCCTGGCTGCCTCCAGCAAAATTATTGATGTCATGGACCACCTCAACAGCCGAGGTCTACTTGAACTAACTGCTACAATCACGCCTTATTTGGTTTGTCCATCTTTGAGGATTGATCAAGAAAAAATATCAAAATAAACCCTTTCTTTGTACATGATATTGCGCATTCCAGATCACCCCCGCTGCCTGTACGTTTATATACGCGGCTTGCACCCCACATCCAATTTTGTCGAGTAGCGATCGCGCAGATTCGTGGGCTGATGCGCATAGGTGTCTGAACATCTTGGGCGTTTTGAAAGACAGGTAAGAGTCATTGTATGACATCTGCTATTCATTACTCAACACTGAAGAAGGTCTTTCTTGATTAACAAAAATAATAATAATAATAATAATAATAACGATAATAATAACCCACGCAACAATTTGATCGGTAACCACAGCACGTTCCAAGCTGAAAAATTAAAAGAATCTCTAGGACATTTGGTACAGACCTGTATGGACGAGCAACTCTGGCCTGGATCAACCCCCTTGGCTTCATCTAGTTCAAAGCGACCCATATCTCCTCCGTGTTGCATCGCGCCAACCAGCATAGTCGGTGAACCTACTTGTAACCAACCCTCGAATTTACTTTCAGGTGAAGATTTCGAGGTGGTTTATGAGACAACAACGAACCTTCAACCGCTTCACCTCTTCAATGTTACCGCCCCCCAACTTGATGCATCCTTCTTTCAATTCCCAGGTAAAGCTTCGGTGACGCCTCCGGCTTGGGAAGCGCCAGAGTGGTCACCATCAGTTAATGATCTTTACTCCGTATCTCTTCTACCACCTTGGGATGGTGCACCCTTATGAACAGTTAATCTCTGTTTTTTTCAAGACCTGAATGTCTCTTTCTTGTTATTAGATTGAAACTTGCGTCAGCAGATTGTGCAAAAGGCTGTAATTATTCGGTAGCACTATTTAGAATTTTGCATAAACCCCCCCTAGTAATGTTGTCTTGTTCTTTTGTATCGTCTTTGTTTTTGCTTGCTCTCGTGGCGTCAGCTTATTCAGCAAGTTTTACAACTGACCTGCAAAAAGAGAAGGTCAAGTAATGTTCGCCATTCATATGGTGGACGGGGTTCTTGGATTTGGAACGCGCGAGGGTGCACCTCTCAAACACGCAAGATCAAAAAGGTGGCAAAACAAGGTCAAAAATAGAACAGACACACTCATTGCTTGTATTTCAGTATATTATTTATCAAAAGTAAAAGAGGACAATCAAACAAAAAAATTACTCTTATTCCGTCACTTAAATTAGAATCCATTCCTATGATATAAAAATCTGAGTACTGAATTGGAATCATTGAGCAATATGATATCAAATAAAGAAGGTCATTGATAAAACCTGTAATAGTTTAATTAGTTTGGGGATGATGACTCATGCTTTTTCTGGTATAAGCATACAACCATCATATGTGTTTCTATCGGTATCGCTCATACGGATAAAAAAAAAAAAAAAAACAGATATGATAGTTTTTGATACGAGAAAAATTGAAAGGTTTTTTCAAAGGTACACAAACGTTTTTTCTTTTGTATACTACTTATTACATTTATTGAATTTCTTTGAAAACATTTGTTCTTTTTTTTTTTTTTCTCTGATCCTTAGTAGTAGTAGTAGTACTGGGATTTGCATAAAACAATGTCCGGAAAAAAACACGTGTGTGAGGTTGGAGCCCACTTTTGAGCCAATACTTGAACTCGAGTACTTCGAGTTCTTAGTTCCCATCCACAACCAGTAATCTAACTTAAAGACCCATGCACACTGTGAGTCTCTTGCAATCACTTCTTCACTTCACTGCACCATATCAATCTGATCTCATTCCTCATATCAATACTCACTCCATTCATCAAGCTCAACACTGAGGTCTCACCTCACCTTTTTGTCTCTAACTCATCTCCTTCATGACTCCTTCAACATTCTTCCACAACCTGACCAACCATCACCTCACCTTTCCATCTCAAATCAATCTATCACTGGTGGTGTTTGAGACCAGTTGGTCACACCTACCTCACTTTTACCAGTGCTGGCTATAATACATTCACCTGAAGACTCAAAATCACTTTCAACTCACTTGAACACTGCACACCATACCTTCACTTTCAAGTTGATCAAACACTCCATATTGTACCTCTACTATCAAATCAACCAAACACTCCATATCATACCTCTACTTTCAAATTGATTAGACACTTCATATCATACCTGCACTTTCAAATCAATCAATCACTTCATATCATACCTTTCCTTTCAACTTGATTGAACCTGGGTGATTTTTGAGATTGTCTAGTGGGATTGGTGAGAAATTTGATATTCTTTCATTTGTAATAACAGACCTCTCCTCTTCCCCAACTCATTCCTTCTCTTTCATCCCTTCACTGGTGGGGTTATAGGGTGCTCTGATAGGACTCAGGCAGCTGAATGCCCACCAACTTTGGGTCTGATGGTGGGGATTGATAGGACTCAAACCCATTTTCAGACCTCCACCTCCTCTTCACACCTTCTATCACTGTTGAAATGAAATTTGACCCTGCTACTGACACCGCCAGCAAAAATTACTCGGACCTGGCTGTCCGAGGTGTTCTCAGACAGTGAAGTCCGAGTTGATCTTGGACCGTGGTTGACCGAGATTTTCTCATCTCAGTGTGCTTGGACTACTGCTGACTGAGATGAGAAAATCTCGGTCAACCACAGTCCAAGATCAACTCGGACTTCACTGTCCGAGAACACCTTGGACAGCCTTGTCCAAGTAATTTTTGCTGGTGGTGTGATATATGTTTTCCTTCAACTGATATAAAAGCCACCTGTTAGGGAAAAGAAAAAAGTCAAGTTACACATTATCAAATCAGCCATATGACCAACCTTATCATCTGATATCAACTTTCAAACCAAAATTGCTCCTGTGGTGTGAGCCCTCATCAACATCCAACATCCTCCCCTCTGAATGGTTTAATCCCTTTGACTCAACCCAGTTCAGCTCTCACTCTCTCCCATCTCTTTGATGCAAAGAAACCATGGCTGTAGCACTTACAAAGACATCCAGATCCTAGTCTGGCAATGAAGAAATTGATCCAACCAAATTTTGTGGAAACACAGTAGTGCATGTCCAGTTAGGCTAAAAGAATCATGATGCTTATACCAAGACCCCTCCAGTGCTATCTTCCATCACTCTTGTGGATCCAGGACCTACTCTTTCCCTAAGCTCTATCATAGCTGGGAAAGAGTAAGTCAGCCTTCTTTACACAATATTTCTCTCCATGCTTCTTTTTCTTCTGTTCAAACTTTTCTGACAAGTACCTGACCTTGACTCTATATTAAAATTGGCTGTCCACAGAATACATAGCTTGTTGTTTCTCTTCACTGACAGCCTGAGTCTATTTATCCTACACTCAACATTTTAGGTCAGTGTGTGCTTGTGATCAGGGTTGAAGAGTTGCTCAACCCCATTTGGATCACCTTTGTATCAGGGACTGTGAAACTCTTCAAATTTGAGTGCAAATCCAAGTACAACCTGTTCTATAACACTGGCACTGAGGCAAAACCCAAGTGGAAGTTGGCAAACTCAGCTTCCAACCCATGTTTGGCCATTCAACCATCCAAAATGACCTTTGCTGACCTCTGAAACCAGTGTACTGCTGTTGTCAATGCAAAGACCAAGAACCTAGGGAACTTGGTCCTCCTTGATTGAAACAAGCCCAAAGTTTTTGGATGTCAAGATGCATTGTTCCATCAGTTGGGTATCAGCCTACCTTGCTAGTCAAAACCTTGAGATGAATACTGAAGAGGAATACCAAGAGTGGGCTTCAAAAGCCTTGCTCTTTGGTTCTAATAACCAAACACCAGCCTGTGCCTGGAAAATGCCAAAGCCAGATGATCCCAGCTGTTATAGCTGCACAGGTAAGGATCTTTTCTTGAGTATTACACATGGTCTTTGCTCATTGATCACCTTTTTTATTTACCTTGTTGTCTAGGAAGCTGGTGTGGCAAAGATGATGTGATTGTTGCCAGGGCCACTCATCAATGGACAGCCTGCTCCAAGAGTGAGTGTTTTTTTTTTTTGTCTTCCTGCTGTTAAAAAGACTTTCTCATGAGTTCTATAGGCATAAGAAGCTGATTGTTACTTGATATAGGAATTTGATGATGTGGAAGATACCACTGACATTGATCAATGTGTTGCAAGGATTTCTAGGAATGGAGTGATGGATGTGAGGTTTGATCGTCATACAAATGTTTACCTTCTCCCTGATGATCTCACTTGACATGCACTGCCAAGATATTTGTATCGGATGGGCCTATCCGATGTTCTATCACCCCGAGATATGCGATGCAGTGTCAGTAGGATTAGGTGCGATGGAATTAC